>JAUUEC010000002.1:175433-187300 GCA_032361885.1 Panulirus marginatus
TTCCTAAACATCTTTTTATTCTCCCTAAAGTTTAACGATATATATATCCCTAGGGATAGGGGAGAAAGAATACTTCCCATGTATTCCCTGCGTGTCATAGAAGGCGACTAATAGGGATGGAAGCGGGGGGCTGGAAATCCTCCCCTCCTATTTTACTTTTCCAAAAGAAGGAACAGAGATGCTGGACAAGTGAGGATTTTTCCCTCAAAGGCTTAGTCATCTGCTGTTGATGCTGCCTTATGAATGTGGAAATGGTGAATTATTTGTAATTGGCTGAAACTATAAAAGTTTCCAGATTACTGGTCTGAAGAACAGTACAACTATCTCCTCATAAATATTTTTCATTTTGTTCAGATATAAGCATGGTAAAAAGAATTACTCATAAGGTGCTATTTTTAGATGTGAAATCAGACAACATTTTGTGATGTTATAAGCTGACCTATAACTCATGTCAATAAGTGTAACTCTGAGCTCAGTAAAACCCAGTAAAGCCTTCTTTTCTTTATGTAGATAATTAGAGATTATTTCAGAATTGTATATGAAAGACTTTTATTTTTCAGTTGAGGAAGAGCTGGTTACCTGATCAGCCCAAAAAATGCAAGAGGAAGCCAAGACCGAAGAAAAGGCACTCCAGATTTAGATCAGAATCCCTTCAGTCTGATGAACAGAATAGTAATGTGCAAGAAAATAAAGAGATTGTATCCAAGGCAGAGAGTAGAACTGACTGCAGTCAAGAACTTGAAATGTTAAGACCATCATCAACAGGCTCTGCTACATTGCATTCTGGTGAAGAGTGCAGTGGGCATACCACTAATCTTGAGGAAAGTAACTTGGAATTACCAAAGTCTGTTGGTACCAGTACTGGTGATGACAATCAAGAACAGCTCCCAAGGGCAGCATCAACAGCTTCAACCATATCCTTTAGAAGTGATTCACCCAAGAGGAAATATCCTCTAGATCACTATAGTTCGCAGGACTCTGAAATTTCCTTATCACAAGACAGTGTAAATGTTATTGATGAAATTTTAGAATTAGAAGATAACCAAGTTAAGGAAACCCAGACATTGCACTCAGAAAAGCCATTCTTAAATAAAGGTACTCATACTACAAATAAGACAATAGCAACTGAAATAACATCAAGTTTACCTGCATCAAGCGGTAGAAAACGCAAATCTTCTTCAAAGGACATGAAATATTCTAAAAGGTTCAAGTCCTTTGAAGGAGAAGATTCGCCAAGTGAAGAAATGAGTGACGATGACATTGATGAAAAAGCAAAAGCCAGAGGCTTTATGATGTTCCTGCAGTCTAGTGCGGGTCAGGAGTGGCTGAAGTCTCCAGAAGGATAACTTTTTCAGTCCTCTCAGAGTATCCAGGAAGTTCTATTTGAAACAATAAGGGCAAACATGAGCTTAGGGTCATCTGGCATTAAGTCATATGAACCACCTTTTGGACTATCAAGCTATACATGGTCGACTCTCACATCAGGCAACCTGCTATCAGTGTGTTCGACGCCTTCTTGATACTCATTCTCGATGCCCCGTGTGCTGAAGAAAAATTCATATTGTGTGTAAACATATTATAGTATAGTATGAGGTGATAGGAAACATTGTTCAGGTTGCCTTTTGTACTCTAATCATTACAAAAGTATATGTCTGTATGATGACAGGTTGGGAGCATCATCATAATGCTTTTTATTTAATTATTTAACCTCAAGACCCTTTTCTTGGGGTTCTTGCAGCTTAAAGGCTGTGTTACAGTCAGTAGCAGGCAAATGACTTCTATGGAGAGTGAAGTTCTTTTCATCCTCTGGCAGTGATACAACCTTGCAAAAGGTGATTCTTCACTTAGGATGTAATCCCATGGAGGTTGAGTTTGGTAACATTGCATCATTTGATAACACTACATCATCATATCATCAACATTATCATTATCATCTTATAAACCCTGATTTGCTTCACTCTAACTTGTTTGTAAATACTGATATTACTGAACCTCATCTTACAAATGCTGTACACTCATTTAGACCACGTTAATCACTATTCCTGTACACTTATCATTATTATGAATTTGTGTGCACACATTCAAATATATTTGCTGGTGTTTATTTTTGTGTTTGTGTAGGACAAATTTGAGAGTAATTGTATATAAAAGTAAGGTTATAAAGATTGGCAGGAGAGAGAGACAGGCTATTTAGAGTTGAGTTTGAAAGGAAAGAACGTGGAGGAAGTGCCTTCTCATGTCTTTCACAATAATTATGACCTATCACATTTCAAAAGACAGTTCTTTCACTTTCTCAAAAATTCGTAAATACTTTCCCCTTACTTTCTTTTTCCTGTTCTTGATTCTCTTTATATTTCAATTAAGGCCCGGCCTTGATGTGGACTTTTGTCTGTGACTGGAGCCTTCAACATAAAAAAAAACATATGATAGAGCCTTTGAGTAGAAAAGATCCTCTTTTGGTTCCTTCTGTTCCCTCTTTGGGAAAGTAATACAGGATGGGAGGATTTCCAACCCCCTGCTTCTGCCCCTCTTTGTTGCCATCTGAGACACACAGGATATATGTGGGCAGTATTATTTTTCCTTTTACCCCAGGGAAAATATGCATGTATGGGGGAGGGTTTGTTTCTCATGCTTAGTCACTGTACCTGTATAACAGTACTAGCAAAATGCACACAAAGTAAATTCTGTTTACATGTGTACATTATTGTTATTGATCCCTTATGCTAAATAGTGCTGTACGATTGCAGTCTTTTAAGGCAGGGTCTTTGGAGTACTTTTCTAGCTCCAGTTGGACAACGTTTATGCACCAAAATGACCTATTTTTTTGACTGCTAAGGAGCAAGCTTCAAAATATTTCCCACAACCCTTAAGACCATTTTTAATGTGGATGAGACTGGATTATCTTGGAAAAAAATGCCTTTAAGAACTTACATTTCCTGTGAAGAGAAGACTACCAGAGTTCAAGGCTGCCAATGATTGCCTTATGCTTTTTGATGAGTGCAGCAGCGAAGGTGACAAGATCAAGGCTAAACAGACATTATATTTCTTTTTGAAGGAAAAGGAAACTCATATATAGGTGAATGGGGAAAAGTTGTGCTCTGAAAGAGTTATGGTTATCAGGAAAACATGGTTTAAGAAAAGCTGCATACATAAGCAGACATAGGTTGGTGGAGATGGGATCAATGAGCATTAATGTGGCTTTGCACATGAAATACAATAGTAAATTTATTAAAAGCAAACATACAACAGTATTTGGAATATAATTCTTGTACCTAGGTTATGCATTTATGTTTGGTAAGGTTGGTAGGCAGCCACCAACTAGAGAGGTATTTCACCAGGTACTTCACCTGGGTATTGGGAGGGTTAGTGATGGCTTCATAGTGAGCCATCACCAAAGTGGTTATCAAGTTGTGCTCCTCTGACCCACACAGCTGTTTCTTCTTTCTGCTTCATCCACACATGGACTACTGGCATTCTGTCCACAAACATACAAGCTCTCCTTGTCATACATAACAACATTTAACTCACACTGCTCATTCTATTTAACTAGATTTTCCTTTGTGGATCACTATGTGCTAGCCCTGCCTTTTGGCAAATTAGTAGAAACATTAGGTAAGCAAACACTTGTTAACAGTTGCTCTCTACCAGTGGTTTTTTAGGGGTGTGGTACTAAAGGCTAAGAAGCGGCACTGGAGTTCACTAGTTATATTTACTCTATTGCTCAGGCCACCTCCTTGAGGGAGTTCCAGATAGGAACAGGCATCAGAGATATAGACAGATAACAGACTGGAATACATCCAGCTACAACAGTTGCTCTGCAATGAAAGGGTCATTTAATGTGTTCCCATAGCTCATTATTAATGCCATTATGATTGTATTTTTTTCAGATCTTTCTGTGGAGGAGCCTCAATAAAATGAAAAAATCAGGAAATAATACACTAAACATATTGGTAAATGTATATTGTGTAAAGTCACAATTAGCAGCTTTTTATGTGAGACATTCACGTACCAAATATGTTGCTGCTAGATATGCAGATTAGTATATTTATCAATTGGATTAACTTTACAGAATTGTATGCCATGAGCTATGGATAAAAAAAATATAAAAATGTATTATGGCAGTCAGAAAAGACTGCTTATTAATTTTCTTCCTTTCAGTGTACTAAGTACCTTATCTGTGGAACATTTTTGTCATTCCACATTTTGCTTTATGAAAAATAACATTTCTTTTTTATGCCTAAAGTTGGACAATACCCTATCACTCTAGAAGGGTTTGCTTAGTTCAGGGGTATCATGAATGTGCATACCATAATAAAGAACATCTTGCATGCTCATGAAACTGAATTTGGGTCACATTTGCTGTAAGTGTGGAGTGTTACCCCTGCACATGGCACCTCTTCCAAGTTACACAATATAAAATGTCTTTAATTAAAAAATATATCAGTATTCCATTTACATCCTTATTTGCATTAAGGAAAAAATAATATTCATAATTTAGTACAACTTATAAGTTGTATGATAAGTATACCATTCTGCATCTGTGGCAGCAACTAGTGTAAGCTTCCTGTGAATAAATACTATATACAGCAGAGCAAATCTGGATTTTCCTCATCTTGATTTTAAATGTTTCAACCACTGAAACCCCTTCTTATGAAATTAGAATTCCCCAGATTTTCTTTTGGTATTCACTTATCCAGATTTACTGAAAACAGCAAGCTCCACAATTCTACAAGATACAATATGTGACAGGAGCAGCAATTACAAACTTTAAAACCTTTTAACAAAGATTCAGTTAGTTCTAATGTGCAATGCTGAATCTTACAAGGTCATCAAATTTTAGTATTTGCTGATCTAATCCCATCTGAATCCTCCACATTTTGGAAATGAAATGTTTCCAAACAAAGTATGTCATCCTTGGTTGTAAAAAATGATCTATATACATATGATATAACTACTCTGATACAGTACTGCATATCACCAAATACACCATCATTGACACTAATATCTTATGAGCTATGAGCAAAGGTGGGCAGTAATTCTGATCTACACCATTACAAAACTCATGTTAAAAAGTCACCTAGACAGGAAGCTGGAACAAAGAAGCATGTGGATGCTGAGGTTACACCCCTTAAACGGGTCAATAATTCCCCAGTATTCACTCCACAGCAAAAACTGTGCTGAAGGTCCTATGAGTCCTTCCATCAAGGCAACATTGGACGTTTTGATTTAAATTTCCACCAAATGGAACTAAATATAAATGTTTTTGAACAACACATGACCAACTCTGCTCTAAGACACACCACAAATTAGCTCAGTGGGAGGGGATTTCTGTACCAGCAGGATAAGGAAGCAATAAATGTCTGAGACATTCTTCATGCCTGCACTTCCATGCACTTTCTACAAAAAATATAAAAAAAATGAGTTCACATGACAACTTTAAGACATTATTACATGAGCATGTTATGCATAATGAGTAAATAAACCCTACTTGTCACTGAAAAATAACTGGCTAAGTATAAAAGTGACAAACACTGTTTATGGACCCCTCTCACTTTGGACAGAATGTACTGTGGTCCTAAATACTTGAGCATAGCAACCAGTGAATGAATATGAGAGAACACACTATATACCAAGTGCGATTAAAAGCAAGCATAAAAAAGGTAAATGTTGCTGAAACTTTAGTCTCATATGCCTGTATATGTGAGTAGTATGTGTTACAAATGTTCTTTCAACAAGTAAATTCTTTTTATGGATAATCCAAAATAAAAGCAGTTACCAGTGTCATGATGGTTGCTATGAAATACCACACTGAAAGGAAACTAACCTATGTGAATGTTTCCAAGCTCCTCTGTGATAATGTCAATCACAAAAGCACTTCAACAGCCAAAGTGTCCTACACAATCAGTGATTATTGTTATGACAAAAGGCAAAACAAACCAGATGGATCAAGAAGTGGCTAACAGTGCTGAGAATTCTCAGTACTTACAATATTTATATTTTTACATTTAGATATTCATAACATGAGAACGCTCATCTATAGTACTCAACCCAAGAACCTCCACATGATGTTATCACACTAAGCATTAACCATAAATCCTAATCAATATCTCAGCCAAACAACTCTCATCATTATTACAGTATACATAATGCTTTTGTCTCTCACCATCCACTTTAATATACCCCATGAACCATGAAACAAACAGCTAGTACTGTAATATAACACAAGGCAGAGACATGCACACTTCCGAACTATTGGTTAGAATGAAAGACTAGAATGCCATGTAAAATATAGGTACACCTTGTGGGGATCTCTCTTTAGTAAATATCTCTTCACACAATTAAGACCATTTGCATACATTTAATGAAATGTGAAACTATGTACTGAAGTCAGTATATAAGGAATTATGTATGTACCAAGTTCAATACATACTGAAAGTGTTTAGGTACTGAGATCAGTACATGCTAAAGTTAATATGTACCAAGGTCAACACACATTGAAGTTTGTACGTACTGAAGTCAGTGCATACTTGAGTGGGTGTATGTACTGAAGTCAGTGCATACTGAAATATACATGTACTAAGGTCAGAATATGCTGAAGTGTGTATGTACTAAAGTTAGTACATACTGAAAGAACTCGTGCTGGTTGGAGAAGCAACAAAATAATAAGTAAAGCATGAGAGCAGACTGGAAATTGCTGACAGTAAATAGCAAGGAGATACATCATGTAATTACTAATTAGATATGGTAACTTTCTGTAAAAATGATAACCGCCCCACAAATCTAAGTAAACAATCAGGATAGTATTAAGAACGATGTAACAATTATTCTATTAACAAATGACAAAAAGAGAAACAAGACAAAGAACAAGAGTATCCCATAATATGGGAGAGCAATAATATGAGTTGAGCATTATGTGCTAGGCAAGATGTTGGAAAACTGGGAGGTAAAACACAACAGCAAGTTAAGAATATCTCTAACATGGAAAAAAAATATATGGAGCAATAGATGAAACAACCAGCTTGATACCATGAACAGCAGAGACAGAATAGACTACAATAAGATATTGCAAAAGTAGGCAAAGAGTAGTTACACTATGTGGTAACAATTATGCCAGACCTCATAGTTAGATTTTTCCTTAAGTGAAGAAATGTATTGTCATGCTAAAGTAGTAGAGAATCAAATATGAAAGTTTGTTTAAACATAGTGGTATGTGCTAGTGTGGTATGTACAGTATGTTATGCAAAATATAGTCCCTTTTTTTTTACATTTTGCATATTATTTAGTGTTATGATTAAATGATGAATTTTTAAATTCTTCTGTACTTACCATCAGCAACCAGCAGCTGCCCTTACACCTAACAAAGACCTTTCTCTTTTCACTCATGAGAGATACGATTCATTTATAATGATTTTGTTCTATGAAAAAATTTATACTCTTTCAGTATTTGACACTTTTGCTACAGACAGTTAAGGAAAATCCACAACAGTACAAATTACTGAAGTGTAAGTGTACTAACTGCAATCAATAAATTGCTTCAGTTGATAGAAACAGTGAAGTAATGGAATATTTTGATATATGCTTGTTCAGTCTTACTTGTAAGATATCCCTATATTCAACAATGAGCTGTTTTCCAGCAAACATAATTGACACGAGCCCAGCTTGTAAGTTCTTTCTAATCAGTAAATTCACAAACACATGTCTTGACAAAAGACAAACCTCACTTAAAGTGACATTATAAATGAACAGTGCCAGTGTCTGTCTGTATTAGTGACTGCTCTATTGATGCCCTTTCCCCTGGATTTCATGTACATGTGACTTATGGAATCACAAGTGCTTTCCAGTGAATCTCAAGTTCATAGGTAATATCTCATTGTTATTATTAACTTTTTTTAATGGCATTATAGTTATATAAGTTTCTATTTGTGAAGCACCCTTGCTTCACATAAGCTGATAATAAGTTTAATAATTCACTTAATCATTCATCCCTTACATCAGATGTTTGGCCTTCATCTACTTATGCATTCTCTCAGCTCTGATAAACTCTCCTATCAGTTTGACTTCCCTTTTACCAATCCTGTATATACATATTCATACATATCCATAACATTGGTCTTAGTTTCCCTATGTTGTTAAACATCTCATCAGTATTTTGTTTACCTTACATTGCTTGTTATTTGCTGCTGATGATAATCTGTTCTGATGGTTGTTGTTAATGTGTATGGGCAGTTATCTGAAGCATCATAAAGCAGAAATGATTAATTCAACATGCCATACAGCTTGAATATGAGTAATAAGTTCATCTACTTTTATTAACTTTTATGTCCATTTTTATTTTGACCCATTTCTTTGAATGCCAAATGAAAATATCAGGTAAGTTTTTAAGATGACCATAGTATGTGATGTAAAGAAAATATGGATCTTTGCCAGGATAGATATATCCAAAGATTTTGTTTGTTCTCATAACCCATTATATAATAATATAAGATATTGCATGTCAGATTTTTACAGATACATGGAGGTTTTATTAAAAGATTTAATCTCTAGCTATGTTTCATACTCCACTTGTGATATATTAACTGCAGTTGACATTATCTATCTTGGGGTAGGGGAAAAAGAATTCTACTTCTGTATTCCCAGCATGTTGGAGGAGGCAACTAAATGGGGGGATATGGGACCCCCCCCTCCACCTTCTTGTATTTCAATTTCTAAAAGAGGGAACAGAAGAAGGAGCCAGGTAGGGAGTGCTCATCCTCCTTGAAGGCTCAAACTGAGGTGTCAACGTGTGTAGATGTAACCAAGATGAACAGAAAGGAGAGATAGGTAGTATGTTTGCAGAAGGAAACCTGGATGTTCTGGCTCTGAGTAAAACAAAGCTCAAGGGTAAAGGGGAAGAATGGTTTGGAAATATCTTAGAAATAAATCAGGGGTTGATGAGAGGACAAGAGCCAAGGAAGGAGTGGTATTACTCTTGAAGCAGGAATTGTGGGAGTAGGTGATAGAATGTAAGGAATTGAATTCTAGATTGATGTGGTTATAACTGAAAGTGTATGGCAAGAGATGGGTGATTATATGAACTTGGCCATGAAAAGAAAGATCATGAGAGGCAAGTGTTTTGGGAGCAGCTGAGTGTGTCAGCAGTTTTGACGTAAGACACCAGGTATTAGCGATGGTTGATTTAAATGCAGAGGTAAATAATGTGGCAGTTGAGGGCATAACTGGGTCACATGGGATATTCAGTGCTATGAATGGTAAAGATGAAGAGCTTGTGGAGTCATATGCTGAAAAAGGGCTGGTGATTGGGAATACCTGGTTTAAAAAGATGTGTGAATACAAGATATGGTTATCGGTCATTATCAGATTACATATTAATGGACTGGTGTGTAAAAGAGAGACTTTTGGATGTAAATATGCTGAGAAGGGAAGCTGGTGTGAGATGTCTGATCACAATATTGTGGCAGCGTGGGGGGAAGATTTGTAAAGGTTCTCAAAAAAGAGAAAACAACGTCAGAGAATGGCAAGAGTAAGTGAGCTTGGAAAGGAGACTGTGTGAAAAATACCTTGAGAGATTGGGTGTGGAATGGCGAAAGGTGAGAGTAAACGAAATGAGGGGACAGGGTGAGGAATGGGAGGTATTTAGGGAAGCAGTGATGGCATCTGCAAGAGATGCATGTGGTATAAGAAAGGTGGGAGGTCGGTAGATTACAAAGGGTAGCAAGTGGTGGGATGAAGAAGTAAAGTTGCTAGTGAAAGAGAAAAGAGGGGCATTTGGGTGGTACTTACAGGCAAGGAGTGTAAACGATTGGGAGATGTATTAGAGAAAATGGCAGGAGGTCATGAGGAAGATGCAGGGGTTGAAAAAGGGTGCAAAAGAGAGTTGGAGCGTGCGAGTACTGGTAGACTTCAGGGAGAATAAGGTGTTTTGGAAGGGGGTTCATATTGAGAGAAAAACAAGAGAAAAAATGAGAACATCACTGAAGGGGACAGACAAATGGAGAATTGGAAACAGTGATGAGGTTAGGAGGAGATGAAATTAGTATTTTGAAGGATTCTTGAGTGAGTTTGATAATAGGTTGGCAGGTATAGCGTGTTTAGGTCAAGGAAGTATGCTAAGTTAAAGAGGCATGAAAATTGGTTTGGTGAAGTGAGAAGAGTGGTGGAAGTCTTGTGTAAGACAAAATGTTGCAAGATGACTGAAATGGATGGTATTGCTGTTGAATTACTTAGGAAAGGTGGTGACTGTATTGTTGATCGGTTAGGTATGATTTTCAGTGTATGTATGAATCATGGTGATGTGTCTGAGCATTGGTGAAATGCATGTATAGTGCCTCTGTATAAAGGCAAGGGAGACAAACATTAGCATTCGAACTACAGAGGTATAAGTTTGTTGAGTGTGCCTGGTGTATTGTATGGGAGAGTGCTGATTGAGAGGGTGAACGCATATACAGAGTATCAGATTGAGGAGGAACAATGTGGTTTCAGGGTGTGTGGATCAGGTGTTTGCTTTGAAGGATATGTATGAGAAATACTTTGAGAAACAGAAGGATTTGTATGAGACATTTATGGATCTGGAGAAAGCACGCGATAGGATTTATAGAAATGTGGTGTGGAGGGTCTTACAAATACATGGTGTGAGGGGAAAACTACTGGAAGCAGTGAGAAGTTTTTATCATGTGTATGAGTTGGAAGAGAGGAGATTGAGTGATTCCAGGTGAAGTTGGATGTGCAGCAGAGGTGTGTGTTGTCACTACGGCTTTTTAATTTTTGTTGGATAGGATGTTGAGAGAGGTAAATGCTAGGGTCTTGGAGAGAGGGGCTTAGTCTGTAGGGGTGTGAGTGGGACATGGTTAGTGAGACAGTACTTGTTTGCTGTTAACAGCATTGGTGGTAGATTTAAGTAATAAACTGCATTAGTTGGTGACTGAGTTTGGGAGTGTGTGTGAAATGAGGAAGCTGAAAGTAAATATGAATGAAAGCAAGGGTATTAGGTTTAGCAGTGTAGAGGGAGAGGTTTGCTGGGATGTGAGTTTGAATAGAGAAAATTTGGAAGAAGTGAAGTGTTGTAGATAACTGGAAGTGGACATGGCAGTGAATGGAACCATTGAAGTGTAAGAGAGTCATAGGGTGGATGAGGGGGTGAAGGTTCTTGGAGCATTTAATAAATGTTTCATGGTGTAGTAGTCCCAATTATGTTGCATTGATGCAAGGCATGAGGATGTGTGGTGGGTTGAGGTGTGGAAAATGAAATGTTTTAGGTCAATATGTTATGTGAGGTGGATTGGCCGAGTAAGGGATAAAGAGATAAGAAAGAGGTATGGTAAAAAGAAGAGTGTGGTTAAGAGAGCTGAAGGTGTGCTGAAATGTTTTGGAAGTAAGGAGAGAGTGAATGAGGTGAGGATGACAAAAGATATTTGTGTCAGAAGTGGAGGGGGGAAGAAGATGGGAGTCAGCAAACTGAAGATGGAACAATGGTGTAGAAAATAATTTGTGTGATTGGGAACTTGAACATGCAGGAGGGTAAAAAGCATGTATGGGATAGAGTAAATTGGAATGATGCAGTACACAGGGGGCGATTTGCTGTCAGAAGACAGAACTAGAGCTTGTGCAGCAGGGGAAACCATGAAAAGTCTGTGGGGTCTGGTTGTAGAGAGAGGACTGTGACTTTGGTGCATTGCACATGATGGTTTGAGAATGGAGGTGAGTGAATGTGGCCTTTTGTCATCTGTTCCTGGTGCTACTTTGCTGATGTGGGAAATGGCCGACAAGTATGAAAAAAAAATTCTGACATATGCATTAGCGTATGATTTTAAAAGCACCCATTTAAGTCTCTCTTTGTCTTACATGATAATCTTATAATTCTGTTATATTGT
>JAUUEC010000009.1:232015-242484 GCA_032361885.1 Panulirus marginatus
AGGTACCCATTTTATCGACCAAGCCCTAGAGGTGGATGAACAGCTGGGTTGACTGTGGACCGACTGCAGCAACCAGGTTACAAAAGAAAAAAAATGAAAGGTATTTCCTCTATCATATGAAATTAACCATATTTGCTGTGAAAACATTTGAACAGGTATGCAAAACTATAAGAAAATCATTATTTCACTTGAGAGGGAATTATCAAACAAATGCATACCAACTTGTTTACTTTATGGAAAAAAAAAATACAAATCAAACATTAAAAAAATACAAAACTAGAATGGAAACATTAAAAAAAATACAAATCTGGAACAGAAACTATCTGAATCAGAATCAAAGTCATATACTGTACAGCTGTTCTGGCCATTCTATTCATCAATGTACCTTACTCAGACTGGAACTCTGAAAAATGGGACTACATGAAATACAAAAATAGAGTGAAAAAGTACTGGAAGGAGAGATGTGGGGAAAGAATATATGGAATAGTGTATGTGAGAGGCATGCAAGGACAGGGACAATTGGACTTTTGCCAAAGCCATCCCCTTGATGGTAGTTCCTGGAGGGAACTGGCATCAGACAGATACATATATGAAACATGAAATACTCTATTTTTGCTGAAATATATATGCATTGTTTTAGTCTTATAATAGGAGGTTTCAACACTATGGCAGGTTTTCTTAAATTCTTTAATTTTTGTATCTAATTTCCTATTATTAATATTTTGCCATTTCACTTAGAAACACAGCTTTCATCACCCTCACTATAGTGATATCAGTTTCCAAAAATGGTGGTGCCACTGCCAAACAAGGAGAGCAGGCATAGTTTCCTACAATGGTAGTACCACAGCCAAAAGAGAAGAGCTGGCATACCAATATATCATTAAACCCATGAGAATAAAAATTCCTTGCTCTGTGTAAAAAGTAAAGCACTTGTAAATGCAGTGCTTTTTTTTTGCTGACTGTACCTATGACAATGATAAATTACCCAAATCCTCCTCAGAACTAGTTGCATCTAAACCCCAACTTAACCTAAGTGCTCTCCTTAAACTCCCTTTAATAAGCAGTTCCTTCTTGTCTTTTTTCTTTAACAGCTAATATGTGTATACTGTGAAATTGCAAAGACCAACCATAAATCCAATGACATTCTCTAAATATTGCCTTCCCAGGCACTACCCCCAGATGGCACAAAACTGTCATTAATGCCATGACGTTTCCTGGTGGATACAATACTACTGTCTTGGTAGACTTTTTTTGGTACACAACTTCCGAGATGGAATTAGAATATTCTGATTATCTCGAAGGGAATGCTCCAATCAAAATATAATTCAACTTTTCCCATCAGTTTAAATATCCCACTGACAATGTAATGTACAACTACCAGCATACAGAAGTGTCTCTTACATTGCTCTTAATATCCTTACAACCATCATAATGAATTAATGAAAGTCACCCTAAGATTGTGCATAAATGGTGACCGTGGGAAAAACTAAGGACTGTTTAACATGAAGCATTAATTTGTACATATTTCCATCCTATGACTTCACATGTTCAAGCAGCACACAGCTTCTGTTGGGCATTAAAGACAACCCATATAGTTTACAAACTTAACCCTTCCCAGAAGTTTTTCCAGTAATACCTGCATACATCATTAATACATGAAAACAATCAACACATACTGAACCCTAAATCCACCAAGGTATCAAACTTACTTTGGGTACACATTTGGTGCCATTTCCAGTACCATACAACCTTTGTAATCTAAAATCCAGCTTAGGATAAAAAGTCAAAGAATATGTGAATACAAGTTTTCATTGTAACAAAAAACTTCACCTTGTGGAGTTACCAGCAGGTAAAACTACAAATTCGTCATCTTGTGGGTATGGGAACAATTTAGTATAAATGCCCAGATGAGGTGCATTAATACTTGAGCAACTCCATGTGACTAAAAATTACAGGTAAAAGTTCTTTTTGACAATCACACTGGGTAAAGGTTTTTCTGCAGCATTAGTTCCTTTTTGTCCTAAATCATTTTACACCCAGTCATATTTTGAAAATAGTCTGGCCTGGAAACCATGAAATCTTTTATCTAGGTCACACCATCCACCTAGCCAGAATGCAAAAATAATCCAAGAACTCAAATTGGTCGAGTTTAAAGGTGACCAGAGAATAATATGGTATCCACAGTAAGCATATTCTTTAACAAAAATTAAATGAACTGCATCATTTCCTCTTCAGTGTAATTACTCTATATGCATCGCAACAATGTTAATCATCTACTACCAAAAGGAAAATATTATCCAATATATTCCAGGTAATAGGAGAAAGACTACTACTCGAGCCTCCTGTGTATTGCAGACATCTAAGCAAGTTATGAGAGGGAAGAAGAAATCCTCACTCCTGTATTGTCATTTTACAAAAGTATGAACAGAGGAAGGATCCAAGAGCATATTTTTCCTTGAAGGCTCCGCTGTCTTCCTATGCTGAGGTAAGGACAATGTATGGAAGAAGGTTGATGTATTGGAATGTTGACTGAGGACAATAACTAATGTGAGGAGGGTTGATTGAAGAGGAAATGACTGGCAAGCAAGAAGTTTGATCATTTGAGTACATATGTGAGCTGAAGAAGTCATATGTAGTTTGGAAATGAATAGGATGACTAAGACAGTATATATATGTTTGAAGTACGGGAACAAGGAAAATGGCAAAACAAAAGTGGAAGGATGGAGTGAAAGATGGGTGTTTTGGGACTGAACATTCAAATGTGATTAGTATATAGGATAGAGTAAATTGGAGCAATGTGATAAACAAGGGCAACGTGCTGTCAATGGGTTTAACTAGGGGTGTGTGAAGCAATTGGGAGAAACCACAAAGATCTGAGGGTCCAGGTAGTGGATTGAAGAAACTGCTTTTGATCCATTATACATCAGAGTGGATGTGGACAAATGAAGCCTCTTCGTCTGTTCCTAACATAACCTACCAAATACAGGAAACTGAACAAGCATGGAAAAATGTATATATGTACAAGATGAATGGTGATACACAAATGCTTATTGTGAAAATTATTCATATTTGAGACCTTTTAATAATGTATACAATCAAGGCACAAAAGATAACTTTGTTGTTCAACTGGATTATGGGCCTGAAACTCCAAAGACCTGGGCAAATCACTAGCAGCCATTTCAAACATATCTAGTTTATGTAATGTTTCAAGTTTTAGAAAACACCAAAGGTATTCTTGGTTACTGAATGATATATGGGAAAAGAGATTAAAAATATTACTCACGGTGCCCTGGAAAGCTAATAAATTTCATCATAATGTATATTCATACATAAAAAGAGAACTACAAAAAGACAGAAAATGGTAAATGGCAAAAAAACAAAAATCTACATTGCTGCCCTTTATTAGCTTAGTACAGGCGCTGGGGTTTCCCCATTGTAGATTTTATGTGAAGCGAGCGAACATTCTGCCAGTGCTTTTTAAGAAGAGACACCAAGAAGTTCATGGCCAAGTAGATATTCTGCACAAGCTCATCTGCTGTCATGTCCACATGGCCAATAGCAACAGACAGACATAACACCTGTGGAAAGAGTACGTATATAATGGTATGAAAACGATGTGGAACATAAATCAATATCTTAAACCTCAGGAGAAAATATAATTTTAAGGCACTAAAGTGTGTCAGTTAATTCATGCAGTCATAGAATAACAAATCACAAAGTGGCGACTAGACTTGCTCTATAAGGTAATCTGTTGTCCCCCCCCCCCCTACGTTGAAGGCTCGTCACAGACAAAAGTCCACATAAAGGCCAGGACCTAATTGAAATATAGAGAATTGTACACAGGGGGGAAAAAGACAGGGAAAGTATTCATGAATTTTTGAGAAACTGAAAGACAAAAGTCCACATAAAGACCAGGACCTAATTGAAATATAGAATTGTGAAAGGAAAGAAAAAGACAGGGAAAGTATTTATGAATTTTTGAGAAAGTGAAAGACCAGTCTTTTGAAATGAGCACTTGTTAAGTCCACTGACAGCAAATTGCCCCATATGTACTAAACTGCTCCAATTCACATCAGCCCATGCATGCCTTTCACTCCTCTGCATGTTACAGCACCAAGCACTCAAAACCTTTTACACTCCATCCTTCCATCTTCAATTCAGTGTCAACCTTCTCTACGTCTCCTCCATTTCTGGAGGGTATCAGGAGGGTTAGTGATGGCTGCATAGAAAGCCAGCACTTCTGTGGTTGTCAACTTGCATTCCTCTGACTCATGTAGCTGTCTTTTCTTTCAGCCTCACCCACACATGGACTGCTAGCATTTTGTCCACAAACATACAATATCTCATTGTCACACATAATACTTAACAACACTTTCTTCACACAACTCATTCTTTGTATCTCTATTTTGCAAAATAGTAGGAGCAATAGATAGAAGTAGCAGGTAGGAACATCAGGAGGCAGCACTAGGTAGAAGTAGTACTTTAGAACATTAGCTGGACACTTTAGGTAGTACTAGTTGGCAGGAACAGTAAGTAGAAGCCTCTGGAGACAGTGCATTAGTTGCTCTTTGCCAGTGGCCTGTTAAAGGTGAGGCACTAAAGGCTAGGAAGTGGGGCTGAAGTTCACCAGTTATGGAGACTCTTTTGCTGTGGCCAACCCCTTGAGGGAGTTCCTGGAGGGAACAGGCAACAGAGATATTGAAAAATAGGTAGTCGACCTCTCTCCACTTATTTTCTCTGTATGTCTTAAAAATTTCAGCATACTCTTTTCAGCTTTCTCAACCATACTCATCTTGTTACCATACCTTTTCTTATACCCTAATTACCACATCACTTCTCATACCCTATCATTTCTTACTCAAATCGACCCTTCTCACACCACATCCTAATTACCACACCTCTTTTCATACGCTAATTACCACATCTCTTCTCATACCCCATCATTTCTTACTCAATCAACCCTTCTCACACCACACACTGAATATTTTCCCTCTCCCTACATTCTCATCTAGGGTATTCCTTGCTTCCATACAACTCCATCAGGACTGCTGTATCTTCAAACATGCCCATCTTTGCCCTTCCATATAGTGACCTCTCTTAACACACATTCTTTAATGCTCCCAAGGACCTTTGCCCCTTCAACCACCATGTCACTCACTTCAGCTCCTAAGGTTCCATTCACTGCTATGTGCATTCCTAGGTATCTAAAACACTTCACTTCTTCAAAGTTTTCTGAATTAAAACTCGTGCCCCAACTAATATCTCTCTCGCTCTCTCTCTCAAGCTAAACCTAATAACCTTGATTTAATCCATATCTTCTTTAAGCTTTCTTGTTTTTCATACACTCTCCCAAACTTGGAAACCAGTTTCTGCACTTTATCACTTGAATTGCCACCAGCACAGTGTCATCAGCAAATGACACCTGATTTATCTCCCAAGCACCTCCAACCCTGCCATACTCCAAACATACCCCTCTCCCTGTAACCATCACGTTCACCTCACTCACAAACCAATCCATAAGCAGACTGAAGGACCATGGTGATTTCACACACCTCTGCCACACAATGTCCCTCACTTGAAATCATTCACCCTACTCTCTATACCAACACACACACCCACCTTAATCTACTGATAAAAATTCCACACTTTCTAGTTCCCACTCAAATACATACTTCTTAGTAACACTTTCCATTATTACATCTTTATCAACCCTGTCAAGTGCTTTCTCCAGACCCATATATGCCTCATACAAATCCATCTGTTTCTCTGAGTATTTTTCACATGCATTCCTATCCCACTCCTGAAACTACGTTGTTCAGTCTGATGCACTTTGTGTACCACCATCCAGTCAATCACTACTTTCTCATAAAACTTACTAGGTACACACAACAAACTTATATTTATCCAATCAGAACATTCACCTTTATACCCCTTGCCTTTATACAATGGCACTACATAGACATTCTGCCAATCCTCAAGTGCCTCACTATGATCCAAACATTATATTACTTTTATATATAACCCAAGTATTAGTCCACATATCCCATCCTGATGAACTTCAAATCACTTAAGATATGAATGAGACATCACTGGAAAACTGTTTTTGAACTGAAGTCAGTGGAAGAGTAAATGATCAAAATATGGAGGAAGGATACAATGGTAGGTAGTAGATGGTAGGCAACCAACAACCAGGGAGGTATATTACCCGTACTACCCACTTGGGTATCAGGAGGGTTAGTGAAGGCTGCATAATGAGCTAGCACTTCAGTGGTTGTCAAATTGCACTCCTCTGACCCAGGCAGCTGTCTTTTCTTTCTGCCTCATTAACACATGGACTCTTGGCATTCTGTCCACACATATACAATCTCCCCTGTCACGCATAACACTTGACAACACTCAATTCACACTAGCTCATTTTTCATAGCTCTAGATCTTCCTGTGGTAAGCACTATGCTCTAGCCATGCCTTTTGGCAAAATGGTAGGAGCAATAAACAGAAGTAGTAGGTAGGACATTTAGGTAGGAGCATTAAGTAGAAACATTAGGAAGAAGTAGTAGGAAGGAACATTACGACGGAGCATTAAGCGGAAGTAGTCAGTAGGAACATTAGTTAAGAGCCTCTGCAAACACTGTGCTAGAGTTGCCCTCTGCCAGTGGCCTGTTAAGGGTGAGGCTTTGAAGGCTTAGAAGTGGCACAGGAGTTCACTAGTTATGGAGATTCTATTGCCATGGTCACCCCCTTAAGGGAGTTCCAACAGGCATCAGAGATAGATAGATAAGATAGAATGTAGTGATGAGTGAGTATCTGGGACCCAAATGTTAAGGAATGCATGTACTATGAACATGTGTAGGTGAAGGATACGTACATCAGAAAATGAGTGCATCAGACACTGACAGACCAGGTGTTACTTCCTAATGGTTACTAACCAGTAATCATTAATTTATATCATCAATCCCTTTGTTGCATAAAATCCTCATACAAATTATGGAGCCAAGAAAAAGAACTGCATAAAGTTGGATTTAAGAGGTTCTAATATAAAAGTAATTATTTTCTTATTTACTTTTTAATACCACAGTGGTTTTGTATATTATTTATATTTTTTAATTACAATCCTGCCAGCAAGATTATATGAATCAGAAATGTTTGGTCATTGGTCATTTTTAGTCTATAAGAGAGTTTTTTAAAATATACATGAAAAATACACCATTATAGAGACTATAAATCAGTGAAAAGTTTTGAGGCTCAATCAGATCACAAGTCAAAAGTCTAAATCAAAATAAATTGGTACGGTACTTTTTCAACATGAAAAAATCTTTGGGACTGGACTTGAAACAAAATATTCATGAAAAGATTTGGACTCCTTGTTCTGAACTTTGAAATCCACCCCATTCCCATTTTGAACTTTTGTAAAATCTTTTATTGTTAGTTTTTCTTATATTATTCTTTTTTAAGACCTGAATTTGAAAAGAAAATAAGCTCACCATTAGCACATGTGGTTTAATGTGGAGGAACATAGTTCATTTGATTTTTGGTAACCATACTCCACTTATCTGAATTTTACTTCCCAGGAATTGTTTGAAGACATGGTGGGATCCAATAAGCTTATCACTTTAACCTTACAGAGATTTGATCTGATCATAACTGAAAAACTAAATATCATGAGCCTAAATCTCTCATCCAATAATAATTTCAAGTTTCTGGGCCATGGTATTAAATTTATAATACATCTATGATTTTGTTGGTTATGGAATGCTATAAGCAAGTTTGCTTCTGATGCATATGGCAGTTGACTACCAGCCAGTGAAGTCGTGGTTGTCACCTTCCGCTTTTTAAATAGTATAATCACAAACTATACAACTATATACAAATGTCAGCAACCCTGGAGCACCGACTTAGCACAACCTCCTGCATGTTGGGATATGGCTACTATAATACAATTTTTCATACTTAAAAAAAAAAAAAAAGCTTTACCACAAAAGGTGTGAGTATTTGAGGCATTATAAAATTATTGTTCCTACTAAAACATCATCAACATTCACTGCTTACTAGGTACCATTATACTCCTTTTAAGCTTACTCCCAATCCTTTTTATTTTTTTATTTTTTAATTTCTTTAAGCAACCTGACAAAATGAGTCCACAGTGACGTAAATCATAAAAAAAGATGAAAACCATATCAAAGGTTATGTAAACAAAGAAACCCAAACTGATGGTCTACAGGCCTAAAGGCCTAATTTAACATGTTTTATTAAAAAAATTCCTAAATCTAATATTGATTAACATTTCCTTAGTTGAAAATCGTTGGTCAATATGGAAAGTTTAAATGTATGGCAAATGAGCCATAACATCTGTCAGCAGCTGAATAGCACTATCAGCTGGCAACTGAGAATCTGTTGAACAATTCTAATATTGAAACAATATTTACATGCAGAGTATTTGTATTGTCCTGTATCCTCAATGAAGCACCAATACAGCAATATACTGTAAAAAAAAGATGATTCATTTATTCCACTGCACAAATGCATTTGTATACTGTATATCAAATCCCCCCTCCCCCATCCCTCCGGATCGACCAATGACAAGGCTCGAAGCTTCTACCGAACCCTCTATAACACACCCTAGCTTGTCCGACAACGTTTCTCTTCTCCTGGCCTATGAATTGCGCTACAGTCGTTCCCTCGTTACGAGAGGGTCTTTAAAACCCTCAAGGACACTACATGTAATGCCAAACAACATTAAACAGTCCTTTACAATCGTTCAAAAATCCTATTCTCATATTTTTCCGACCTCATCCTAGTGGTCTTCGGCTCATTCCGGGGCTCACTTTAAATCACTCTACGAATGAACAGTTTCCGTGAGTGTTCTCCAACTGTTATGGCTTTCCTGTTCTATCATCTGTTCACGATGGAACCCCACAGAAAAAGTTATAATTATTTAGGTGTTTTGTTCTATAACTCCCGTTTTCTCCCACCTAATTCAAGGGAGCGTCAACTACTGTAAACTTACATTCACTCTTCACATAAGTTATGAAAGCAAATAAATGAATAAAAGTTTGTCTTTCTAACATTTATTTCTCTTGTGTATAAACTGCATGTATAGCCCATGTAAAAACACACACACACACACACACATCATATGAGATTTAATTATAAATATGAAACGACTGGAAAAGGCTGGAAATCCTCCCCTCCTTGTTTTTTTAAATTCTCCAAAACAGGGAACAGAGAATGGGGCCAAGTGAGGATTCTTTTTCCCTCTAAGGCTCAAGTCCTCTGTTCTTAACGCTACCTCGCTAACGACGGAAAAGGCGAATATGCATGAAAGAAAAGAGATATATAAATCATATATATATAAAATAGTTAATGAATTTCAATTCTAGAAAAGAAAACGTTGTGTCGTTGGATATGTGTGAGGCAACGAACGGAAGAGAAAACGGCTTCAGAAAAAAACTGGGATGGGAAGAAAAAAACGCATTATAGAAAATGTGAAAGGGTCCTTGAGGTGGATTTTTAGTCTTGACCGTTCGAATGTAAATTATGTACTACAATCAAATGACGTCAAGTCTTATAATCATGCCTGGACAAGGAGGTAATCTACCCTCCCCCAACAGCAATTAGAAAAAATGCAATTAAACACAGTAATTACCAAAAGGTGATCTGAACTCATAAGAAAATAACTAGTTTAATTCTGACATGTGTTAAGGTGGGTAAATAACTAACTCTGTTATCACCACAATGAAAAATGACTCCATTGTAAAATAAGGCTTAAATAACGCTTTAAATAACTCATAAAGTAATTATCATGTCATCATTGTAACGTATGGATTTTCAGCTCAAGAAATTATCATTATTCTTGAAAGTCAGCCATAAATATACCTACACTTTGGAACAAAATATGGTGGCTAATTTAACACTCTTTTCTCACGACTTTTTAAACCCATTTCAGCAGCAAATCTTTAAATTACCCTCTGTGTACAGGTATTCTCTGACGCTCTGTAGATATTCTATTTCTACCATTTGAGACCTTAGTCTTTGCTTGTATGTGTGTAGCGCCCTAATCCGCGTACGGGAAATAAGAGAAGGGGAAAAAAGAGATTTGCAGAACAGTTTAAATGTGGATTATTTTTTTTCTAAGACAGGACTCGGCTGGGCTGACCAAAAGACACCTCGCTTTGTTGCTTTGCCGCCAGCCCTCCGTCAGGAGTTTAAGGTGTGTTTCCCCCCCCTCTCTCTCTCTCCCTCAGGAGGGGGAACCTCATCTAGGACACTCTCTTCAGTAACCACAGAGTAGCTGTGGAGACCAAACCACGACACAGGAACAAGATTTCCTTCCTTCCCTTTTCCCCATCTCTTCTTCCTCCTCCTTCTTCTTCTTGTTCTCCTCCTCCTCTTTGTGGATGGACGAGGCCGCCGTGGAGATCAAACCACGACACAGGAACAAGATTTCCTTCCTTTCCTTTTCCCCATCTCTT
>JAUUEC010000031.1:110743-121197 GCA_032361885.1 Panulirus marginatus
TGATCCACGCATCCTCTACCACTTCTAAAACCACACTGCTCCTCCCCAATCTGATGCTCTGTACATGCCTTCTCTCTCTCAATCAATACCCTCCCATACAATTTTACAGGAATACTCAACAAACTTATACCTCTATAGTTTGAACAATCACCTTTATCCCCTTTGCCTTTCTACAATGGCACTATACACTATACATAAAGTAGTAATAATGTTATTACCAGGCTCCACTTGCGGGAGGTTACACCATGAGTGAAACAGTCACCTTTGTCAAGGAGTACAGTCTCATCAAAGAACATATGACTCCAGAGGAGTTCACCTTTTTCTGCCACTTTGAGCAGTGCTACCTTTGGCAGCTGGAGCCTTTAGAAAGAGGTCCAGGGTAACATCAGAATTATTTCTTAGAAATTGGTCCTGGGTAACATCAGAATTATTTCATAAAGATTGGTCCAGGGGGTGATTATAGATAAAATAAAAAAAGTTATAATGATAAAAAAGTCCTCTTTAGTCCTTTTACTACCCATTTTCACTTTTTTATACATGATCGGGTTTCCAGTTTTAGCAAGGTATTTCTAAGAACAGATAAAGAAAGGCCACATTCACTCACATCCATCCTTTGGCTGTCGTGTAATGCACCGAAACCACTGCTCCCCATCTACAACCAGGCCCCACAGACCTTTCCATGGTTTACCCAGGACACTTCACATGCCCTGGTTCAGTACATTGGTAGCACATCAACTATTGTACACCACATCATTCCAATTCACTCTATACCATACACACCTTTCACCCTCCTGCATGTTCAGGCCCCAGTCACTCAAAATCTTTTTCACTCCGTCCTTCCATCTCCAATTTGGTCACCCCATTTTCTATATTTCCTTTACTTATGACACATATGTCCTCTTTGTCAGCCTTTCATCACTCATTCTCTCCATGTGTCCAAAACACTTCAGCACACCCTCTTCAGCTCTCTCAACCACATTCTTTTCATTCCCATACTTCTTTCTTATCCTTTCATTAACTTAATCAATCGGACCACCTCACACCACATATTGTCCTTAAAAACATTTCACATTTCATTTCCAACAAACCCTACATCCTCTGCACAGCCCATCCTTTCATCCATATTTTTATTTTATTTTATTGATTATATTTATGTGAGGTTTAAAGTTAATTACATCTGGCTAAAATATTTGGTGCATCCCTGAGTCTTATATGAAAATCTGACTGTATGATTGATTTATGTGTGAGAAATAATTTCCTGTTTAAGAAGGACTGTGCATGATATTGTTAATTGTCAACAGGTTTCGTGCTTGAACAACGTGTGTGGTATGATACCATTTCACAACCCAGATGTTCCAGACCAGTTTTATAGATTGTGGACATCTTTATTTATTCATGCAGGGTAAGAAATTGAATTTCTTCTACAGATATTGTCTTTTTTCTTGTGTGTGAGATGTAATTAAAAGTTTTCAGAATTTAAGATTTGAGCTTTGAATTTTAGGGGTAAGGATGTGCATTCACAGTCAGTAAGAGCTACATCTGGATGTCGGTTTAACATTATGATCTTTACTGTAGTATGTGCAGATCTGGGTATTCTTTCATGTTTAGATTTTGAACTAAGCTAGTCCATATTGCTTCCTAAGAAAATACTTCACAGAATAAGGCAATAGCTCAAACAGATATTAGCTTGGGATTCTTTATGTTCACTATTGAACTTGTATATGTTAGACGAGAACAGCAGTTAATAAAGATTTCTTTTCAGAGTTCTCCACCTGCTCATCACAGTAGTGCTTCAATACTATCTTATGCGAGATGTTGAGAAGCTGGCTGGCCCTGTGCGAATCGGAGTCATCTACATAGTTTCAGGCATTGCAGGCAACCTGGCCTCTGCTATTTTCGTCCCGTATCGGGCAGAAGTGGGTCCCTCTGGCTCCCAGTTTGGACTTTTGGCGTGTGTGTTTGTGGAGTTCATCAACTCATGGCAGATGATGAGAAGCCCATGGAGAGTGCTGACCAAATTAGTGGTCATGACATTGACTTTCTTCTTGGTGGGGCTCTTACCCTGGGTGGACAACTATGCCCACATATTTGGCTTCATCTTCGGGTTCATGCTTTCATATGCACTGCTACCGTTTGTGTCGTTTGGTCCATACGACAAACGGAGGAAGGTGTTGCTCATCTGGGTGTGTCTGGTGGCCGTGGTGGTGATGCTCACAGCTCTTATAATACTCTTCTATGTCACGCCCATATACGAGTGCAAGATCTGCGAATACCTTAACTGCATACCTTTAACACGGGACTTTTGTGCAGAGCAGAACATCAATTTTAATAAGAAGATGGATATTATGTGAGAGGCTGATGCTTGCCTGGGCGGCATCTACTGTCAGTCAACGGTCACCGACGTGCCAACATTTCTAGTAATATAACCAGTGTAATTATTACCGTATGTTATACAAGTGATCACTGCTGTTATGGTCATTTTCTAGTTTCATACTCGGGGAAATATGGGATATACCACCGCCTATTTTGGCCCACGTTTTAAGGGCTGAACTAGCATCAGTCAGATAACAACTTGGTACCCACTTGTTCTGAACAAGAATTGTATATATGTTGCTTGATGATTTACAAAAAACATTCACATCAAACTATTTTGAATGATGTTTTATGTGTTTTGTTTTACTTGTAATTAATTCATGGTAGAATATCCTCCATGGCAGATTCAATTTTATTATTCCATTCCATTGGCCAAATCAAGTACATAGTAGTAAATCCTGAAAAAAAAAAGCGATGTCTAGATGCATAATGCACTGATTTTCCAGTAATTCAGTTCTGTATTTCAACTCATAAGATTAAGTTTACTAACAGCAAAAACTGTTAAACCTAAGTGCATGTAAACATGTCTTGTTCACAACTAGTGCGGATACTGGGTTATTGATGGCCTATCTTGATGGTGCGGCATTGCCTGTCACGCCAGAACACAGAATAGTAAGAAAAGATGGGCAGTTGTACCAAGAACTATGGGCCACAATTCTGAAATACCACAAGAGACATAACAAGAAGTCAGCGAGAGCGCTCAGTAAATTTTTGACAACCAGTTAGAATACAGAAAATACCGCTCAAATACCTAAGGGTAATCTCCAGTGGACTTCCATAGTTGCGGCCCAACAGAGGAAATGGAGAGTGAAAGATGCAACAAAAATCCTCTCATTCTTTGTCTCAAATCTGTTATCATTATTATTAGTATCATTATTATGGTTATGATTGTATGTGAAAATAAAAAAGTGTAGGTTAGGATACCCACTGATTTTCCCCATGATTGAATCCCATATGCATAGTGTTAAGATAATTGGACATCATATCCTTGTTTCCCATTTTTGTGAACCTAAACTGTGGGTAATTCTGAGTGGCCTCACTCTCTCACTCTCCACTCTAGCAAGTGTTACATAAGGGATAATCTTTAGGGGTGCCGTCAGTCACGTCTGCTTCCATTCATCAAATCCAGCCTCATTCATTCATCATTTGCTCATAATAATGTACGTTGTACATGAATAAAAAGAAAAAATTATTAAAATTAAGTTGTGTCCAAAGTGTCAAAGTACTTTCAGTTTATGTTGGATACTATAACTTAAATCTATGTATAGTTTTAGGGGAAAAAAAATCCTTAGAGATCATTTTCTGGAAGCTAGAATTTTGTTTTGCCCTAATGATAACTACCGTCTCAGAGATGCATTATGTTTTGTGGAATCTTGTAGCCTGTGGTGGTACTCTATTGATAATTTCAGTATATAGTAAATGGAAAGCTTTATAACTGAAAAGGTATCTGAATTTTTTCTCGTTTGTTTTATGTTGTAATATTGTGAAAAGATAGGTACAATGAAATTAAAAATCAAGAATGATTTTGCATGTAATCCTATTTGGAATTTTACATGTAAAATACTTTGATATAAGGAATAATATTTTTTTTATTTAGGGGTACAACAATATATTTTGAAATTTGGTTTATGAAATATATTGGTGTAAACTCTTTAGGAAGGAATAATTAAACTTTAATCGTAGATGCATAATATTAGGGTTTTTCCTCTTGTATATTGTCATCTGAAAATTATGAAAAATTGAACAATATTTATATCAAAACTTTGTGTCTTAATTATGGAAGCTTTAATGCAGTCAAGTAATTGGGTGGTCCAGGAGTACCACAGGTAGAGTACAGGAGTTATTACACCTTTTTTATTCAATTGTAGAAAATGATAACTAGAACTGATAATATCATGGCAAGGGATGATTTCATAACTTGGCCTACTGTGTAAAATTCATAATCAAAAATGTCTAATGTAATTCAGTTTCCTTGATGAACCATACTTCCAGTACTTATGCAAAGAGGTTTAACTAATGTAATTGTTTAGTTGCAAACCTTGATAGCAAAACACAATTTTATGATTCCACAATACGTGACTGACAACCCCTTCGGGTGATTTTTGGTAACGACTGAGAAATGTTGTTGGAGTGACCACAGCATTGTCGGGCTAGTTACGGTGTTGCTGGACAGCCCACAACTGTGTATAATGTTCTCTGATAAGTCTGATAAGTGGATTGTGACTATGTGTACAGTAACATCCTGTAGGCATAAAGACTTAACAGTTTAAGAATGTTTTGAGGGCAGTAAGAAATTTGATACAGAACTTGTGAAATGTCTGCTGCAGTTACTCTTATTAGATATCAAGAGCACACTTAGAGGAAATGCAAAAGCCATTTTTAATCTCTTCTGTCCAGATTTATTGTTGTCTTCTTAAAGTTCTTGGTCACTGAGTCCATACTGCACTTTCTACTTATCATTTGAAGTTTTTTTTTTCCAGCATACTACCAGTGGCATTTAACTTGCATATTGTTGGTAAATAATTCATGTAAAACCCCTCACAAGTATCATGGAGCTACATCATCACAAATATAAGGAATAGTTTTCATATGGTCATAATTTCATCATGTAATTTATTTCATCATCTCATTTAGAAAGATACTTTGTATGAAAATCTGTTGTTATTAGAATGCTCTCATATGTGATACTTTATATCTCATTTCATCGTCAGTTCTTAATATTTGTATGGGGGGGCCCAAAATATAAAGTGTTAAAGATAATATGGGATGTGGATGTAAAGCTGTGCAACTACAAGAAAATAATACACTATTTGGTCAGCTATGTATATTGGTGATGGTTAGCTACATGTAAATGATAGGCTGCCATTGTGGAAATTAAAGACAGTATTTAAATCTTCCTTTTTGCCATATTCAGTAACTGACATTTTATTATAATGGATTACATGGAGGTGATAAGATCTCATATGAATCAAATATATTGAAATCAACAAATGCTCTAGTTCCCTAGATGCCCCTGAGTACAATACATTTGACACAGTTATTTGCCATGTGTAACAGGCATCCACTTGAAAGTTAGTGAAAGGAAGATTCCCATAGGCTTGTTTTGAAACAAGTATGGGATCCAGTTAGCTAAGATATTATTAACGGATGAATAATATTTTTTTATACCCTCTATCCATTTGTTTGCCATTATAATTTGTATATAAATCATAAATTATCACTCATTGTCCCAAGTGGACAGGAATCTAGGCAACTATTTCTAGAGTAATCAGTCAGGATTGGAAGGTCTTGAAAAATCTTTTGATATTTTCTAGATTTGTGTTGGCAAGTTTTGAATAATGAATGTTTTAATATCAACTCTGCTAGTAAGTAACTGAAATATAAAGGAAAAGTTCAGTGAGCACCCCTCTTGTATTCTGAATGTAAAAAACGGTGCATGTGATAATTAATGAAGAGGTAAAGATTTCAGTGTACTTAGAACCAAATATGCAAGCACGGTTACAAATACTGCAACATTAACAAGACCAATATTTTTTATATGGTTGTATTTTGATTTTAAAAAGTTGTAGTTTCGCATTCAAGTGAGGATTTTTAAGATTATGGTGGAAAATGAACTCAGTGCTGTAACTTTTGAAGTAGTTTAACCATACTCCTTTATTCTGTGCTGGCCAAATTTTGGACTCCTTTTGTCTGGGACTGACTTGTTGTGGCATATAAGAAAGATTTGTGTTTGGCAGAAGAAATGTGAACTATCCCATTGCTCAGCAGTTGATGCATTAAGTCAACAAAGAGGCAAATTAGGGAATCTTCCCTTCTGCTAAGCCTTTCAGATGTCCTTGACTGTTTGTCCTATTTTATGTTAGCCAAGGCAGTGAAGCTACTTCCAAATTAACTGTGATTTATAGGGCAAAATATCTCTCAATTTTTTTTTCTTTCCTTCGGTGGCTAAGATTTAATAACTGTGTTGCTTGTATTATACTGATATATCATTTTATATTGTAATCCTGCAAAATTTTTTTGACATTGCCAATGTTCATTTAATTAATGAAATATCCTCTAAGTGGTAAGTCATTTGTGAAGTACACATTTCACACCTTAATAAGTTTTATCGCTGTATAGATACATTATCTCTTTCACAGTTCCTGAATCCACAACCTCTGCTTTACCTATCATCACCCTTCACCCACATTATTTTTCTACACTAATCAGCATACCCTCTATTTGCATGAATACAGTTACTATTTAGCGTACTACTTTATCATTAGTGTGCACTCCCCTTTTTAGCTTGTGAGAAAATCTGTTTTACCTTTATGGTGTACTTTCCTTTCTGATTTTTCTCCTCTCCTCTACACTTACAAGAAATTTTGGAATTCTCAAAGGATCTCGGAAAAAAAAATTGTCAGGATTAAGTATTAGAATGATAGAATTTTGAAACTGTTGTATCTGATCAATCCTGAAAGCTTCAGTCATGCTGTGACAAGAATAGTTTCTTCATACTTTTATACTGCATTCTCGCACAATTTTTTTTAATTTAGATTTCAAAGTTTATGAATGATGAAGAATGCATAGTGTAAGAAGTTGTCAGTATTCATAAACTATGGGTGATGAATTAGGCATACAGATATTATCAAATGTTTTATGGATTTGTTCAAGAGGCTCAGTTTTCTGTCATACAACAGTGTTTTTTTCTTAGTTGAATGATCCCTGAATTGTATGCTAGTCCATGTACATTACACCATGTGAACCAGACGCACTTTAGCATTGGATATTGTTCAAATGAAAAATTGTGCAGTCATTCTGGTTATGAGTTAGTTAATGCTTTTTCCATTTCTGTGCAAGAAAAGCTGAGGATGATACATGCAGTTCAGGGTGCTGGAAATTATTGTTATGTTTAAGAAGAAATTGCTAGTACTGTGTCCCATTTCTCTATAGTTGCACACCTTGGCTTCAGCCCCCAGCTGCCTTAACAGGTAAATGACTAATAAATCAGTCTTAAGATCACTTCTGTCTTCTATCTACAAAATTCAGTTGCAAACTATATATTGTTCCTGATTTTATAGGGAAAGCCACAAGTTTGAGGAAAGGTGTAAGGAGTTGTAACTCATATATATTCTATAAAAGCTCACAACTTTGGAAATAGCCAGTTTCACTACTATGAAGTGTTACTCTGTCATGATGGAATTTATCTATTATATTTGATGTTTAATTTTCTGTCCGTAAGAGAAATGGGTAAGGTTCTTTAGTTCTGGAAATTGTTAATCAGTTTGAATTTTAGTTTTTGGCATCATTAAATCCAGGGTCTAATAAGAATCATTTAAGGAACAAGATTATATTTTGCTTCTTTTTGTTAAGCTTTTTGTTGTTTTCCCAGGTCACACTTCCATTGTCTTCTTTTGTAAGAAAACTTTAATTGTTAAAGATAACTAATGGGTGTTTTTCTTCCTAAGTTTATATTCACTAACCATGGAACAGAAAAATTTCTGAAATTTCATGTGGATGATTAAGATATTGGTTAAATGAGTACACATAATGTGCTTACACAGTAGTTAATATAAAGACACAACCCCGTTCACTCTGTGATAAAAAGTCCAGGAAATTTGAGTGATAGGGACCTAGCCCAAACCAAGGTATTGCCTGTAAATGGAAGATATTTCAGTGCAAAGAAATTAAAACTTGGTGTGTGGTTCATTTGGTAATTAACTTGGTTTTATCTGTGCTGTACTCCTCTTAAAGAAAACCCAGGGATTCTTGCTGTTAAATTTTTTTTGTTCTAGAAGACCAACAGCCTTAAGACATATCTGTTACTGGGAGAGGGCAAATATATGGTACACAAGCAAATTTCATTAGCTTTTCTTAAAAAAACAACTTTGGAACAAGATAATTTTGGGGTTCATACAAAGTAAAATTGGGGTACTTCATGCTTTATTCTGCTACTTCTTTGTAATCCTTAGAAGTGATATCGCTGTTATTGCTAGGGTCTAATTCAATTATTTATCAGTTTTAGCCTGATATACTTTATTCTGAACTTGAATATCCAATTTGGAAACTCTTGGTGTTAAGAAACTGCGATTAAGATATGAAATCCGTACTAAAGAATCTTTTCGTTGCAAATGAATCACTTGGCAATAAACCTTTGTGTAAAATTCCTGTTGTTGTTAGGTTTATTGAAACTATAATTATGATTTTTGCTCATAGAAAAACCATTGAAAAAAAATCAAAACATATGGACCACAAACAGGTTTCAATTTTTCTGTTCTCCAAGTGGAGTGGGTATAATCTTTACCATATGCAAGCAATTGGTTGTGTACTCATGGAATAATTCCTATTGATTTACTGCTGTAAAGGGCTGCTCATTCTAAATGCTTGTTCCATTATTTCCCTGTAGTAACACCCTAATTAAGATGACAACCATGAGTCTTTGTGTATTTTACCAAAGATCATCTCTATAGTAATGTAAAACTTTACAATTAAGACTTTTTCTTATTATCAAGTAGTGTATTTGTGATGGATTACCATGTAAAAAGTTACTCATTCGTGACCTGTAGGCTGAAAAACTCGGGTTTTTGTTAGTACAGAAGATAAAACAGGTGGTTTGCTTCTGCAGCTGGGTCATAAGTTTTATGCGGTTCATTTTTAACAGCAGAACTAAGATAACCAGTTGCCACCCAAAAGTTTAACACTGAGTTTATCTGTGACCTAACTTGAAGCTTGAGAATTTTAGCCTATACATATTGTCTGACTGTACAGTTTCTGTGTGTATGGTATGATTGTGAGGTAGTTTTTTATGTTTTTGTATAAAAATACAATATCATACGTTTTGAGCACACTCACATGCTTTTTGTATTGAACCAATTACCAAAGAAAATAAAACTAAAAATGTATAGATGAAATACTGTAAAACTCCCCAACATAGATTTTTATGAAAATGGGGTGAAAAAACATTTGTGTACTAATAAAATGCTAAAAAAGTAAAGCCTTTACTTCCCCTAAATAATAAAATGGACCATTTGTTTCAATTTTCCAAATTAGTTACCTTAATGTACAGGAGCTAAAAAATATTCAAAAGAAATCTACGACAATGTTGGTAATGGATAGTATAATTTTAATACAAAACTGCCATTTTAAAGAATATTGTAGTAGAATTAAAAGATGTTTTGTTCTTATTGAAAGTGAGTATGTAAGTCCATCACTATAATATGAAGCCAAAAGTATCTTTCAACTAATGTTCTTTCTTGAAAATACCCAATTTGCGTTAAATTTTTGTAATACCCAAGGGGTGTATTTTTGAACAAATTCATGCCTTTGTGTCTCAACAGATGGCAGTACGAAGTAATTTTCTGCCTCCCATTTGGTTACAAAAGCAAGATTTGTGTGATAGCATCGGGGCACGTTGAAACATGCCTTTCTCTCAACAAATAGCAGCACCTGTACAATTTTTTTTGCCTCCCAATTGGTTGCAGAAAAGCAATATTTGTAAAATAGCATCAGGTCATGTTGAAACAATTATGCCTTTTTCTCTCAACAGATGGCAGCGCGTACCAATTTTTTTTCCCTCCCAACTGTTTGCAGAAAAGCAAGATTGTGTGATAGCATCAGGCCTTGTTGAAACTGATATTTATGCCTTTGTCTCTCCACAGATGGCAGCACATGTACCATTTTTTTTTTTTTTGCCTCCCAATTGATTGCAGAAAAGCAAGATTTGTGATAGCATCAGGTCATGTTGAAACTGATATTTATGCCTTTCTCTCTCAACAGATGGCAGCACATGTACTTTTTTTTCCTCAATTGGTTGCAGAAAAGCTAGATTTTTGTGATAGCATTAGGTCATGTTGAAACTGATATTTATGCCTTTCCCTCTCAACAAATGGCAGCACATGTACCTTTTTTTTGCCTCCCAATTGGTTGCAGAAAAGCAAGATTTGTGATAGCATTAGGTCATGTTGAAACTGATATTTATGCCTTTCTCTCTCAACAGATGGCAGCACGTACCTTTTTTTTTACCTCGATTACAGAAAAGATATTTCTATGATAGCTTTAGTGCATGTTGAAACTATTGTTGCCTTTGTCTCTCAACAGATGGC
>JAUUEC010000052.1:343788-355747 GCA_032361885.1 Panulirus marginatus
GGGTGAAATAAAGAAACTGAATAAAAATAGAAATATATTATTTGAATCATGAATATATGGAACAAAATATGGATTTATGAAGAAGAGAATAATCTCTTTGGTTTTGTCTACCTATCCCTAAAAAGAGGAGTAATATATTACACACAGAGCTTTCTCCTTATCCTGTAGATAAGAGATCATTATTTCATAACAATTGTTAGTCCTCATTCTTTTTTTCTATTTTTTTTTTAATCACTGGGTATGAAACTAAATAATAATATACGTTGCACAATGAAACGAAATATTCGCCTTGTGTACCCATGTTCTTTCAACACAAAAGGAGAAACTGGAAATTATCATCATGGGTTTGTTAAACATTCCATTCATCTCTGAAGAATAACCTGCATTATGATAATAAATGATAGATAGGATGTGAATGTTTACTCTCTACACTAAAATGATAAAACATAAACACAAATCAAGGTACACCGCGGGCCAGTTGACGTCACCAGCTCTATATACCTCATCAGATAACTAGTATGTCAAACTGTGGAATGACCTGAAAGGCCACAGTGGTTAGTGATGAGTCAGTGGGTGAGGCAGCGATGGCGTGTTACAGAGGTCAGCAGGTCAGGCACCCAAGTCTGCGACGAGTGGCCGACGAGTCCGGCAGGGAGAGGAGCCACTTGCGTAGACCCGTCAGGAAGACGCAGGAGGTGACGAGAAGGGCGCCCATCAGACTCAACATATCCGGCAGCTCCTGGAAGAAGATCGCTTGCCATATGAAGGCGAACACAACGTCTGCTGTGCGCGCAATGGACACAGGTCCTGCTTGTTCTAACTGCAGAGCCTTCGTCAGGAGGATTTGCCCGACGAAACTAAAGACCCCGATCGCTACGATGAGGTAGCGCTCACTGCCGCAGCGGGGCGCGCAGAGGTCACCGCTGGACCACGACACTACAGGCGTCAGGAAGAGCGCTACTACGGCGAAGTTGGTCATGATGACGGAGAAGTGCAACCCCTTCAGCACCCGCAGGATGACGTAGACGTTGGCCGCCACCACCATGCTACCGATGGCCGCTGCGGCGCCCCACCAGTTCTCCAACGTGTACCCGTCGGACAGCGACCCGAAAAGCAGCGGAGGGCGGGCGATAAGGACGACCCCGGCCACCGTCAGGATGATCATTACCCCGTGGAAGAGTCCACAGGGCTCCCCTAGGAAGACGCGCGCGAACACAACCACGAAGACCGGTACGCTGAAGATGATGACGGAGGCATCGGCGAGAGGCATGTGTCTGAAGGCGTAGAACTGCAGCATGAGGGCAGTGGCTCCCAAAAGCCCCCGCAGCACAAGCATGAAGCGGTGGCCCCGGGGGAAGGCTGGGTCACCTCGACGCACCAGCAGAGGCAACGTCGGCAGCAAGATGCCCACGAACCGAAAGACAGCCAGCTCCAAAGGGTCCACGTCATCCAAGACCTGATGAGAGACGACATCCTCATTATCATATGACACTACTGTACTCAGTATCCACCAGCTGAGGCATATGACACTATCATCAACACTTGTGCTCCGTATCCACCAACTGAGGCATATGACACTACTAGTAACATTACTGTACTCAGTGGCCACCAGCTGAGGTATATAACACTACCAACACATCTACTGTAATCAGTAGCTACAAGCTGGGGCATATGACACTACTATCAACACTACTATACTCAGTAGCCACCAGCTGAGGCATCTGACACTACAATCAACACTACTGTATTCAGTTTCCACCGGCTGAAGTATAGGATACTACAAAGCAACACTACTATACCCATTTCCTACCAGCTAAGGCATGTGACACTACCAACAATACTACTGTACTCAGTAGCCATCACCTGAGGTATACGACAATAACAGTAACATTACTGTACTCAGTGGCCACCAGCTGAGGCATATTACACTATCATCAACACTACTGTACTCAGTAGCCACCAGCTGAGGCATATGACACTACAATGAAAACTTCTGTACTCATTTCCCATCAGCTGAGGCATAAAACACTCCCATCAACACTTCTGTACTCAGTATCCACCAGCTGAGGCATATGACACTACTAGTAACATTACTCTACTCAGTGGCCACCAGCTGAGGCATATGACACTACCAACACAACTGTAATCATTAGCCACAAGCTGACGCATATGACACTTACAAAAACACTACTGTACTCAGTAGCCACCAACTGAGGTATATGACACTAACAGTTACATTACTGTACTTTATTCCTATCAGCTGAGGCATATGACACTACCAACAACACTACTCTACTCAGTGGCCACCAACTGAGGCATATGACACTACCATCAACACTGCAGTCCTCAGTATCCGTCAGCTGAAGCATATGACCCTACCTACAACATTACTGTACTAAGTGGCCACCAGTTGAGGCATATGACACTCTCAACAATACTGCTGTACTCAGTTCCCATTAGCTGAGGCATATGACACTACCAACAATGCTACTGTACTCAGTTCCCACCAGATGAGGCATAAAACAATACTGTCAACACTACTGTACTCCGTTACCACCAGCAGAGGCATATGACACTACTAACAACACTCTTGTACTCAATAGCCACCAGCTGAGACATATGACACTACCAACAACACTGCTGTATTCAATTCCCACCATCTGAGGCATATGACTCAAAGAACAACGCTACTATATTCAGTTCCCACCAGACGAGGCATATGACACTACTGTCAACACTAGTGTACTCAGTGGCCACCAACTGAGACATATGACACTACCAGCAACAATGCTATATTCAGTTCTCTCCAGCTGAGGCATATAACACTACCAACAACACTGTTGTACTCACTGGCCACCAGCTGAGGTATAGGACACTAAAAGCAATACTACTGAACTAAGTTCCCATCAGCTGAGGCATATGTCACTAAAAGCAACACCAGAGCACTCAGCAGCCACATACTGAAGCATATGACTGTGCAATCAACATTACTTTACTCAGTATCTGCCAACTGAGGCGTATGACATTACCAACAACACTGCTGCACTCAATTGCCACCAGCTGAGGCATATGACACTACCAGCAACACTAGTGTACTCAGTAGCCACCAGCTGATGCATATGACACAACCAACAACACCAGCTGAGGGATTTGACACTCCCGCATACACTACTGTACTAAGAAGCCACAAACTGAGGCATATGACACTACCGACAACATTACTGTACTCAGTTCCTACCACTTGAGGCATATGACATTACCAGAAACGCTACTATACTCATTTCCCGCCAGTTGAGGCATATGGCACTACTGTCAACACTATTGTACTCAGTGGCCACCGGCTGAGGTATATGACACTACCAACTATACTACTGTACTCAGTTCCCACCGCTTGAGGCATATGATATTACCAACAACACTACTATACTCAGTTCTCACCAGCTGGGGCATATGACACTACCGTCAACACTACTGTACTCCTATACCACCAGGTGAGGCATATACACTGTCAACAACACTATTGTGCTCAGCGGCCACAAGCTGAGGCATATGACACTACCAACAATAATTATATAATAAGTTCCCACTAGCTGAGGCATGTGACACAACCAACAACACTACTCTACACAGTGGCCACCAGCTGAGACATATGACACTACCAACAACGCTAGTGTTCTCAATGGCCACCAACTGAGACATATGACACTACCAGCAACAATACTATACTTAGCTCCCACCAGCTGAGGCATATGACACTACCGTCTACACTACTGTACTCCGTTACCACCAGCTGAGGCATATGACACAACCAACAACGCTTGTGTACTCAGTGGACACCAGCTGAGGGATATGATACTACCAACAACACTACTGTACTCAGTGGGCACCAGCTGAGGCATATAACACCACCAGTAACAATACTCTACTCAGCTCCCAACCAGCTGAGGCATATGACTACTAACAACACTACTGTACTCAGTAGCCAAGAACTGAGGAATATGACACTACAGTCAACACTACTGTACTCAATTCCCGCCAGCTGAGGCATATGACACTAAAAGCAACACTACTGTAGTCAGCAGGCACCATCTGAGGCATATGACACTACCAACAACACTACTGTACTCAGTGGCCAACGACTGAGGAATATGACACTACCATCAGCACTATTGTATTCAGTATCCGCCAGCTGAGGCATATGACATTACCAACAACACTACTGTACTCAGTGGCCATCAGCTGAGGCATATGACGCTACCAACAACACACTACTGTAATACGAATCACCAACTGAGGCATATGACACTACCATCAACACGAATGTACTTAGTATCCTGCAGCTGAAGCATATGACACCACCAACAACACTACTGTACTCAGAAGCCATCAGCTGAGGCATAAAACACTACCGACAACACTACTGTACTCAGTTCCCACCACTTGAGGCATATGACACTACCAACAACACTACTGTACTTAGTGGCCACAAGCTGAGGCATATGACACTACCAACAACACTACTATACTCAGTGGTTACAAGCTGAGGCATATGACAAAACCAACAACACTACTGTACTCAGTGGTCACAACCTGAGGCATATGACACTACCAACAACACTGCTATACGCAGTTCCCACCAGCAGGGACATATGGCACAACCTTTAAACACTACTGTACACAGTGGCCACCAGCTGAGGTATGTGGCACTAAGAAAAACACTACTTTACGCAATTCCCACCAGCTGAGGCATATGACACCAAGAACAACACTATTGTACTCAGTGGCCACCAGCTGAGACATATGACTCTACCAGCAACGATACTATACTCAGCACCAGCTGAGGCATAAGACTCTACCGTCAACACTACTGCACTCCGGTACAACCAGCTGAGGCATATGACACTACCAACAACAGTACTGTACTCAGTTCCCACCAAGTGGGGCATATGACATTACCAACAACACTACTATATTCAGTTCCCACCATATGAAGCATATGACACTACTGTCATCACTAATGTGCTCAGCATCCATCAGCTGAGGCATATGACACTGAGAACAACACTACTTTATTCAATTCCCACCAGCTGAGACATTTGACACTACCGTCAACGCTACTGTACTCCGTTACCACCAGCTGAGGCATATGACACTACCAACAACTCTAATGTACTGAGTGGCCGTCAGCTGAGGTATATGACACTACCAACAACGCTACTGTACTCAGTTCCAACCATTTAAGGCATATGACATTACCAACAACGCTACTATATTCAGTTCCCACCATATGACGCATATGGCACTACTGTCATCACTACTGTGCTCAGTATCCGTCAGGTGAGACATATGAGACTGAGAGCAACACTATTTTATTCAATTCCAACCAGCTGAGACATTTGACACTACCGTCAACGCTACTGTACTCCGTTACCACCAGCTGAGGCATATGATACTACCAACAACACTAATGTACTCAGTGGCCACCAGCTGAGGTATATGACACTACCAACAACACTACTGTACTCAGTTCCAACCACTTGAGGCATATGATATTACCAACAACACTACTATACTCAGTTCCCACCAGCTGAGGCATATGACAAAACCAACAACACTACTGTACACTGTGGCCACCATCTGAGACATATGACACTACCGACAACACTACTGTACTCATTTCCCACCAGCTGAGGCGTATGATAATACTAACAACCCTATTGTACTCAGTAGCCACCAGCTGAGGCATATGACACTGCAATTAACAATACTGTATTCAGTTACTACCAGCCGAAGCATATGACACTACCATCAACACTACTGTACTCTGTTCTCACAACCTGAAGCATATGACACTACCAACAACACTTCTGTACTCAGTTCCCGCCAGCTGAGGAATATGACACCATCAACAACACTACAGCACTCAGTAGCCTGCAGCTGAGGCATATGACACTACCAACAACACTACTGCACTGAGAAGCCATCAGCTGAGGCATAAAACACTATCGACAACACTACTGTACTCAGTTCCTACCAGTTGAGGCATATGACACTACCAACAACACTGCTGTACTCAGTAGTCACCAGCTGAGGCATATGACACTACCAACAACACTACTGTACTTAATGGCCACTACCTGAGGTATATGACACTACCAACAACAATACTGTAATAAGTTTCCACTAACTGAGGCATATGACACTACCAACAACACTACGATATGCAGTTCCCAACAGCTGAGGTATATGGTACAACCGTTGACACTACTGTACTCAGTGGCCACCAGCTGATGCATGTGACACATAGAACAATACTACTATACTCAGTTCTCACTAGTTGAGGCATATGACACTACCGTCAACACTACTGTAATCAGTTCCCACCAGCTGAGGCATATGACACTATCAACAGCCCTACTGTACTCAGTGGCCACAAGCTGAGGCACATGACACTACCAACAACACTACTGTAACACGAAGCCACCAACTGAAGCATATGACACTGCCAACAACACTACAGCACTCAATAGCCTGCAGCTGAGGCATATGACAATACCAATAACACTACTGCACTGAGAAGCCATCAGCTGAGGCATAAAACACTATCGACAACACTACTGTATTCAGTTCCCATCAGTTGAGGCATATGACACTACCAACAACACTGCTGTACTCAGTAGCCACCAGCTGAGGCATACGACACCACCAATAACAATACTGTAATAAGTTTCCACCATCTGAGGCATATGACACTACCAACAACACTACAATACGCAGTTCCCAACAGCTGAGGTATATAGTACAACCGTTGGCACTACTGTACTCAGTGGCCACCAGCTGATGCATGTGGCACAAAAAACAACACTACTATACTCAGTTCCCTCCAGTTTAGGCATATGACACTACCATCAATACTACTGTAATCATTTCCCACCAGCTGAGGCATATGACACTATCAACAGCCCTACTGTACTCAGTGGCCACAAGCTGAGGCACGTGGCACTACCAACAACACTGCTTTGCTCAGTGGACATCAGCTGAGGCATATAACACTACCAAGAACAATAGTGTACTCAGTTACCACCATCTGAGGCATATGACACTACCAACAATACTCATGTACTCAGTGGCCACCATCTGAGGCATGTGACACTACCAACAACACTATTGTGTTCATTTACCACCAGGTGAAGCATAAGACATTACCAACAACACTATTGTACTCAGTATCCACCACTTGAGGTATATGACACTACCAACGTCACCACTGTACTCAGTTCCCACTAGCTGAGACACATGGCACAACCAACAACACTACTGTACTCAGTTCCCACCAGTTGAGGCATATGACACTAACAACAACGCTATTGTACTCAGTTCCCACCAGCTGAAGCATTTGACACTACCACCAACACTAGTGTACTCAGCAACCATTATCTGCGTCATACGACACTTTCATCAACACTACTGTACTCAGTGTCCGCCAACTGAGGCTAATGACACTGCCAACAACACTACTGTACTCAGTGGCCACCAGCAGAGGCATATGACACTACTAACAACACACCTGCAGTCAGAGGCCACAACCTGAAGCATATGAAACTACCGACAACACTGCTGTACTCAGTTCACACCAAAGGAAGCATATGACACTACCAATAACACTACTGTACTCATTAGCCACCAACTGATGTATGTGACACTACCATGAACACAAATGTACTCATCAGCCGCCAGCTGATGCATATGACACTACCATTAACATTACTGTACTCAGTTCCCACTAGCTGAGGCATATGATAACACTAACAACCCTATTGTACTCAGATCCCACCAGCTGAGGCATATTACACTACCATCAACACTACTGTATTCAGTAGCCACCAGCTGAGGCATATTACACTACCATCAACACTACCATACACAGTAGCCACCAGGCGAGGCATATTATACTACAGTCAAAACAACTGTTCTCAGTTCCCATCATCTAAGGCATATGACACTACCAACAACATTACTGGTACTCAGTTCTAACCAGCTGAGGAATATGACACTACCAACAACACTACTGTAATACAAAGCCACCAAATGTGGCATATGACACTCCCATCAACACTACTGAACTCCGTAGCCTGCAGCTGAGGCATAAAACACGACTGACAACACTACTGCACTCAGTTCCCACTAGCCTAAAAATATGACACTACCAACGCTACTGTACTCAGTTCCCACCAGTTCAGGCATATGACACTACCGTCAACACTACTGTACTCAGTTCCCACCAGCTGAGGCATATGACGCTATCAAGAACACTACTAAACTCAGTCGCCACCAGCTGAGGTATATGACACTACCAGCACCACTACTGTACTCAGTGGCGTACACCTGAGGCATAAAACACTACAACAACACTACTGTATTCAGTTACTACCAGCTGGGGCATATGACTGCCAACAACAGTACTGTACTCAGTGGCCACCAGCTGAGGCATATGACACTACCAACAACACTACTGTGTTCATTTACCACCAGCTGAGGCATAGGACACTACCAATAATACTATTGTACTCAGTGACCACCAGCTGAGACGTATGACACTACCAACAACATTACTGCATGCATTTCCAACCAGCTGATGCATATGATACTACCATCAACACTTCTGTACTCAGTAGCCGCTCGCTGAGGCATAAGATACTACCAACAACACTACTGTACTCAGTAGCCACCAGCTGAGGCATATCACACTAAAAAGAACACTACTCTGCTCAGTAGCAACCAGCGGAGGCATTTGAAACTATCAAGAAAACTACTGCACTCAGTTCCTACCACCTGAGGTATATGACACTACCAACAACACTACTCTATTCAGTTCCTACCAGCTGATGGATGTGACACTACCAGCAACATTACTGAACTCAGTAGCCACTAGCTGAGGCATATGACGCTACCAAAAACACTACTGTACTCAGGTCCAACCAGTTTAGGAATATGACACAACCATCAACACTACTGTACTCAGTAGCCTGCAGCTGAGGCATATGACACTACCAACAACACTACTGTACTCAGCAGCCACCAGCTGAGGCATATCACACTAAAAAGAACACTGTTCTGCTCAGTAGCAACCAGCGGAGGCATGTGACACTACCATCAACACTACTGTACTCAGTTCCCACCAGCTGAGGCATATGACACGACCAACAACACTACTGTAATCAGTTCCCACCAGCTGAGGCATATGACACGACCAACAACACTACTGTACTCAGTTCCCACCAGCTGAGGCATATGACACGACCAACAACACTACTGTACTCAGTTCCTACCAGCTGATGGATATGACACTACCATTAACACTACTGTACTCAGTTCCCACCAGCTGAGGAATATGACACTACCAACAACACTACTGTAACATGAAGCCACCAATTGAGGCATATGACACTATCAACAACTCTACTGTGCTCAGTATCCGTCAGCTGAGGCATATGACACTAGCAACAACACTACTGTACTTCGTGGCCACATGCTGAGACATATGACACTACCAACAACACTACTGTACTCAGTGGCCACAAGCTGAGGCATATGCCACTACCAATAACAGCACTGTATTAGGTTCCCTCCAGCTGAGGCATATGACACTGCAAATAACACTACTATACGCAGTTCCCACTAGCTGGCGCATATAGTACAACTTTTTAACACTACTGTACTCAGTGGTCACCAGCTGAGGTATATGACACTAAGAAAAACACTACTATATTCAAAACCCACCAGCTCAGGCATATGACACTACCGCCAACACTACTGTACTTAGTTCAAACCAGCTGAGGCATGTAACACTACCAATAACACTACAGTATTCAGTTACCAACAACTGAGGCATATGACACTACCAAATACACTACTGTACTCAGTGGCTACCCGCTTAGGTATATAAAGCTACCAAAAACACTAATGTATTCAGTTACCACCAGCTGAGGCATATGACACTACCAACAACACTACTGTATTAAGTTACTACCAGCTGAGGCATATGATACTTCCAACAATACTACTGTACTCAGTGGTCACCAGCTGAGGCATATAACACTACCAACAACGCTACTGTACATAGTAGCTACCAGCGGAGGCATACAACACTACCAACAACAATACTGTACTCAGTAACCACCAACGGAGGCATATGACAAAACAATCAATACTACTGTATTAAGTTCCTACCAACTGAGGCATATGATACTACCATCAACACTGCCGTACTCAGTTCCCACCAGCTGAGGTATAGCACACTACTAAAAACACTACTATACTCATTTCCTACCGGCTGAGGCATATGACACTGCCAACAACACTACTATACTCAGTTCCTACTAGCTGAGGCATTTGACGCTACCAACAACACTATTGTACTCAGAAGCCACCAAATGAGGCATATGACACTATTGATTACAATACAGTACTGAATTTCTACCAGCTGAGTCAGATGACACTACCATCAACACTTCTGTACTCAGTAACCACCAGCTGAGGCATATGACACTACCATTAACACCACTGTACTCAGTTACCATCAGCTGAGTCTTATGACACTACCATCAACACTATTGCACTCAGTAGCCACCAGTTGAGGCCATATAGCACTACCATCAATACTACTGTTCTCTGTAGTCACCAGCTGAAGCATATGACACTGCCAACAGCACTGTTGTACTCAATGGCCACCCGCTGAGGCAAATGACACTACCACAAACCCAACTGAACTCTATAGCCACCAGCTGAGGAATATGACACTACCAACAACACTACTGTAATACAAAGCCACGGACTGAGTCATATGACACTACCATCAACACTACTGTACTCAGGACCCTGCAACTGAGGTATATGACACTAAAAACAATACTTCTCTGGTCAGTAGCAACCAGCAGAGGCATAAAACACTACCGTCAACACTACTGTACTCAGTGGCCACCAGCTGAGGCATATGACACTACCAACAAAACTACTGTGCTAAGTTCCCACCTGCTTGGGCATATGGGACAACCGTTAACACTACTGTACTCAGTGGCCACCAGCTGAGGTATGTGAAACTAAGAACAACACTATTATACTCAGTTCCCACCAACTGAGGCATATGATATTATCGTTAACTCTACTATATACTCAGTTCCCACCCGCTGAGGCATTAGACACTGTCAAGAGCACTCTTCTACTCAGTGGCCACCAGCTGAGGCATATGACACTACCGTCAACACTACTGTACTCAGTGGCCACCAGCTGAGGCATATGACACTACCAACAACACTACTGTTCTCAGTGGCCATCAGCTGAGGCATATAACACTTCCAAAAACACCATTGTATTCAGTTACCACCAGCTGAGGCATATGACACTTCCTACAATACTACTGTACTCAGTGGCCACCTGCTGAGGCATATGACACTGTCAACAACCAGTTGAGGAGTATGACATTACCAACAACACTACTGTAATACAACGCCACCAACTGAGTCATATGACCCTACCTTCAACACTACTGTACTCAGTTCCCACCAATTGAGGCATATGACACTACCAACAACACTACTGTACTCATTGGATACCAGCTGAGGCATGTGACACTACCAACAACATTACTGTACTCAGTGGCCACCAGCTGAGGCATATGACACTACCAACAACACTACTCTTTACGCTATATACAAAACTGCAGAAGCAAATATCCTAGCAGTTCTATAATAAAATATGCAGATGACACCGCAATAATAGGTGAGATTAGTAAAGATGATTCACACGAATTTGTGGCTCAAGTCGATGACCTTGTATCATGGTGTAACGATAAATATTTGAATGTAAATGTAAATGTAATTTAGATGTAAAGAAAACGAAAGAAATGGTAATTGATTTTAGGGCAAATAACTTTTTTCCAGATCCACTTGTCATAGATAAC
>JAUUEC010000055.1:39731-50584 GCA_032361885.1 Panulirus marginatus
GAAAGGAGTGCAAGGAATAGAGTGAAATGGAACGATGTGGTATACCGGGGTCGACGTGCTGTCAATGGACTGAACCAAGGCATGTGAAGCATCTGGGGTAAACCATGGAAAGGTCTGTGGGGCCTAGATGTGGATAGGGAGCTGTGGTTTCAGCGCATTACACATGACAGCCCCCATCCATTCCTGATGCCACCCCGCCCCACAGGAAATAGCATCTCCACCCCCTGAATACTCACAGCAAATAAAGTATCTTCCCAGATGGGCCCAATAAATTTTTTGAATGTTCATTATGACTTGTGTAATCTTGGTAAGATTAGTAAGCATGAATTTGAGAGAAATTTTCAAATGATTATGGTAGCCCTACATTATAAATAACACCATCGAAGTATGAAATAAATTCATTTTGGCAATTGTCGGAAAACATCATTAGCGATCGGTATATTACAATTTTATGAACACAGAGCTACCATTTTGAGGCCAGAGCAGTGGGCATTTCACAAAATTATTTGTCAATGGTGTCATGCTGTTCCACACAAAAAGTGGTCAGATGATTTTTTACTTTGTGTATGTATGATTTATGTAACACACAGAAATTGAAATATATCTAGAATAGAATCACTGTTGCTAGAAATGCTTATTGTTATCTCATTTCAGGAGCACAAGAATATGGAGAAGCAGCTGCTTATATCCAAGCCCAGTTTGAAGCCAAGAACAAATCAACTTCCAAAGAGATATATTGCCACATGACTTGTGCCACTGACACTAACAACATTCAGTTTGTATTTGATGCTGTCACGGATGTGATTATAGCAAACAACCTTCGTGGGTGTGGCCTCTATTAAGCTGTGCCTCTCCACCTAGATGTGTTCAATGTAGGGAAATTTTGGTACAGTCGTGGTCTAGCCCCCTGCTCCAGGAAATGTTCTTGCCTTGCTTAGCAAGGCATTTACCAGGAGAACTTGCTAGTTGTACCGTACCCACCGACCTACTCTGTCCCTCATAATGGGTTGTTGGCAGAGTCGGAGATCAACCTGACAAGTCAGGCTTGTTAATGGTGTGGTTTTAAGTCATAAAAAAAATCAGTGATGCTATTCAAAGTGATTTAAAGATACAGTATTTGAAAATAATGCAGGATGAGATTGTTATGGGTTTTATGACCAGTTACCGCAAAATTGTGAAAATAACAAAACTGTCAGTGGTACGTGAAAATTATAGGAATCCTCTCCTTTCTTGTATATTTCCAACCATATAATTTTTATTGCCATACGAAGCCTTACACTTCTAGCTTTATGCTATGAAGTGGTTGACTGAAATGTAAAATTAATTGTATAATCACAAAATACACAGGCACAAGTAAGCAAAGTAGCATAATTAATGTAGATCTTAATTTTGTCTATAGATTGTGGCTGACCAAAGCATCATTTTTTAAATCTGTTGTCTCATTTTTCATTAATAACCTGATAGCCTGACATCAGCAGAATTCACATGGTATTTACTGAGCACAGGGTTTGTTGAAGATAGCCCTCTGGGTCTTAGTAAGGCCAGTTCTAACCTAACATTGTTTTGAATAGAAGTATGGTCATAAGACTGATATTGGTGGCTCAGAGCAGTGAGTGTCATTCTTTCTAGTCATGTCTGTATTCTTAGTCATTTGTCACAAAAGTCAGTGAATGTAACACAACAGGAGTTGGCACATTGAAATGCCATTATACTGTATTTAGACTATTACTGGAGGATATTATTAAATTGGTCCCTCTAATGCACTTGCTCCATGATTGATGTAATCAGTTTCAGGTGACATGAAGGTCTAAAGCTTTAATAGCTAGTTAAGAAGTGGGCCTATTGCATTTGAAATTTTTGTGGGAATAGAACCTTTGAAGAAAGCTATATTTACTACAAAGAATTTGTCAGAGGAGTAAAACAAATTTTTGCAAGTAACAACGTGGTGTTATTAACAATGCCCACCATATGCCCAAGTTATGGTATCATTTTTTTTCTTTATGATACTTCGATGATTAAAGAGAAAGACTCCAGCAAATTCCTAATTATCTATCATTGATGGTATGTACAGAATTGTAGTAATTGTGTTTGTTTGTGTTATGACTAAGAAATATACTTTTAGCATTCATGAGCCAAGCTGAGATGTTCACATCAGCTTCATAGCACATATGAGTGTGATTAATTCACATGTGAAACCTATCCTATACATGAGAATTTGTATGAAAAGTTCTTAATCTATTAGAGTCGATCTGTTATAGCCAACTATTTGGTTTGGCTTGGTCAACATGTCTAGTTATATTCATTCTCAGTGACATTAGAAGTTCAGGAAAATACTGAAAAGAAATGGGGATTGCAGTTCTTCAGTAGGGTCATTGCACCCCTGTTGGTGCAAGATGTGTTATCATCTTCACATTTGTACATTAACATTATTGAATACTTTTTAAGGAGAGATTACCTAATGAACAATCAGTGGTCTCTTAATGATGGATTCAGTCAATTAAGGTGAAAGATGAAAAGAAAACATCAGTGAGCCTTTAGCATGGCCTATGCTTGTATGCATTCCTCAGACTGTTTATCTCCTGTGCTGTGAAAACGTCATCATCCCCCATATTAAGAGATATTTGAGAAATATATCTTTCCTTCTTTGAAAAATTTCCTTGTATAAATGAGAAATAAATCTTGCAAAACTATTTGGAATTGGGACCACTGTTCTGCATATTTAAGTACTTAGAAGGACTCCCAACTTCTGAGACATAATTTTATTGGTTAACTAGAGAGTTATGCTTGCCTAGTGATGAAGTAGGAGGTAGATATAATTGGATATTTTCAGGAGACATCACCACAGATACATTACAACCCTCATAAGCCTCATCAGAGAAAGTGAAGTATAGTTCTGTGAAAGTAATTTGTCCTTGTCTTGTGAAAAGGAAAACAAGTTTTAATAGAACTATACTAAGCTCTGGTAGTCAGCCAAGCCTTAGAAAGCTAAAACCCACCAAGACACTTCAAGATCTGGATGTGATGTCCTAAGAGGATTGGTAGGAGACAGCTAACCAAGGCTAACCTTCCTGGTGGTGTTGTAGAAGAGGTTAATTACTTGCGTGCTGAGCTTGCCCCACTGCCAAAAAAAAAAAAGTTTCAGCCGCACCAGGGGGCTTTGCCTTATGGTTTGTTGTAACTCAATTATTAGTTTTGGTAAATTGGTTGTCACAGCATTAATACTTGTTAATTTACATTCAAAACTACTTTTATTGAATATTTGCATTTTTTCTTCATGTATCCATTATTTGGAGTTTCCTAACTTCTTTTGTAAATTAGAATAATAGATTTTGTTGTGCATAAAGTCATTACTGTTGGTTTGTATTATTTTCTTGCAGGATAAGTTAGCCTCAAATCCATGTAATGCCATTTGCTATTTTGAGCCATAGATATTGTTAATAATTTATGAAAAAAATAAGATATATATTGAAACTGTTCAAGGCTCTTTTTGGCAAATGCATTACTTTTCCCCTAATCACCTGATAACAATCAGTCTGATAATAAAGATAATGTTCGTTGTTGTGAAAGTCCTTCAATTTTATGGTAACTTATTGATAGACTTGATAACTTCCCCATGAGTAAAGTATTTATAAAATTATTGATATAAAAAAATGTATGTGTGGTGTTAGGCTTGTTCATGGGAGTGGAGAAAGTTACCAACTCTTGTCACTCTCTTAATTATTAAGTCAGGTATATCCCTCTTTTATCTTTGTTCTTACTGTTTAAGATTGTGGTACCAGTATTTGATAGAAATATATTATGCACAAAGAGACAAAGATTGAAAAATCCCTCATGAACTAAAGATTGTAATGCAGAGAAGGTTCCGAAGATGTCTAGAGTAGAGTGCATATCCATGTGTAATATTGTCTGATTATTATTGATATTGTAATGTATATGGTATTAAAAGACCCATCCTCTCATGTATGGTATAAGATTGACTGCTCACTTTTGTACAGTGTATTTGCTTCTCTAGTTAGTAATTTAATATTAATTATATTAATGATATATTTACATTTTAAGAAGAGGAGTAAATATCCATAACTGTCTCCTCCAGAAGTGTCTGTTGGCGAGTAATTGTCGATCTGTCGCTATCCCGGGGCAAGTGCCACGCAGGGAGAAGTATTTTTATTTATGACTGAACATTGCTGAATAAATGTACATTTTATTTGGATGTATAGCATTTTATTGTCTCCTCTACACCAAAGAACTCTAGGTTTAGATGAATTATGACTTTTTTCACCAAGTTTTATTTTAAAGGTAATTTATTCTATGGTGAGTTTTGTCATGTTAATATATAGCAGTAGAAGGGCTACTAGATAATTTTATAAATGTATAAAGTGCTGATAACCATGAGGAAAAATGAAACACGATAAGTCCTGAGTGCAATTTTGTGTGTTACATCTTAAACAAAAGTGCACTCGGGACAGTGTGTTTCATTCTTGTGTGTGCTTATGAGCAAGTACTTAGATCACAAGCACCATTGTGACTTTATTGCAGTATATTTATTTATATATTTTGTCAGTGTACATATTAATTGATGGTGGTATACAGCACTATGACTGTAAGAAATGGATTCTTTGTTTTAAGGATTTGATGGCTGTCATCTGTTCATCCATGTCAGAGTAGACCAAATTCTTATTGTGAATGAAACCACTGTTAATTTATTGGTATTTTGCAGTCCTCACTGTGCCTTCTAATGGGACTCCAACATAGTGATTTTAACTGGTTTGTTTGAACAAAAAAACAGGAAGATAAACTTTTACATTTAAATTTTAAACTGCCATTACAACAGCATGTCAGTGTGCATTCCATACATATCCATATTGAGTCCAGGCATGTCACCTTTTGATATGCTTAATTTCTATTTAGCATTCCTGACTCATCATCAAAGATGAAGATACAAACAAGTTATGAGAGTTGTTTGGTGCAGTTTTTTGAGATCTTATGCAAATTGTCTTGTATCTGTTAACTTTGAGAGTGGATTATTTAAACAGGGTTTACATTTGATGACATCTTTATCACAAAAATATGAATCTTAGTACAAGAACTGTGAATAATTTTAGTCGTGAAATCTTTTGATACAGGATTTAGTTGGTTCAGCTTTCTGAGAAAAAATATGAGATCCCCAGTCATGCAGTCTAACTCTTATATCTTTGAAAGTGCAGCTTGCTGTCAAGATGATTTGGCAGTGACCTGGATCCAGGCATATCAGGTAATTTTTATTTGTGTTGAGTGAAAAAGTAAGAAACACATTTATAGGTGTTTCACTTTAACACACAGGAAATGGTGTATGGATGGATGTGAGTGATGTTGCAGAGGGTGCCAGTTCTGATCTCTCCCAGTGAACTGGAAATTGAGTGTTGGTAATCCATAGGTAAATAATGTGTGTAGAGAACCCAAATATTGATTTCAGCACCACCTGGATTAGGCTAACAGGAAATAGGTTGAGTACAAATGCTATTGTTGATTTGTTCATGATTTTACCTCACTTACGATAAAATGAAGTTAGGTAAGAAATAAAATCAGTGGTAAACATGCACTCTAATGACTTGCTGCTATTTAGGAATTTCAATTTGAAATTCAGTGTTAGACAAAAAATACCTGTATACTTGTGCCAAAACTAAAATACCAGAATTTAAATTTTGCTCTAAAAATGTTAGATATGAACTCTATCAGTTTACAAGATTATATTGCAACAAAACTGAGAAATTTCCAGATATCTACAGAAGTAAATAACATTTGTTTTAATGCTTTGTATGAGCCTTATTTTATTAAGTGATTAGATACATGTTAGAAGGACTTAAGATATCTTTTTTGCAGGGTCTGTCTATGGCTAAAGAAGTAGGTGCCACTAAGTATCTGGAGTGCTCAGCTCTGACCCAGAAAGGTTTGAAGACAGTGTTTGATGAGGCTATCCGTGCTGTGCTATGCCCTATTAAACCACCGAATAAGAAACGCAAGTGCACTCTCCTGTAAGACCCAGTAGATGAATATTTAGGAACAAAACAAATGGATTTTTGAATAGTTATATCATGGCTTTGGAATCATATTGACCATTAGTGATTCATCTTTTTGTCAAGGTGACCCTAAGCATAGATCATTTTCCTTATGGCCACTTTGCTGTGGTAGGTCATAGGAGTCATACAGTATGATTTTAAAGTGAATTGTTTATCACATGTTGATAGCGACTGTTCCAGTACCCAAGTGATTCTTTCCTCATGAAGCTAGATGTCCCATTTGCTGGACAGAATCAGTGTATGGAAATTGAAAGTTGAAAATTCATAATTTGAGTCACTGTTGATAGGATTATGAATGACTAAATTTTGTATACAAACCCATGATCACAGGACTGTTAGTGCAACTGTATGCCTGCCCTCCCCTTTAATTGAACCCAGTATTTTTTTTTCTTCTTCTTTATCAAATTTAGGGCTTTACATAATTATTTGCCTTTTTATCAATCATTGTAAATGCATATTTCCAGGCAAAGCCCAAGAGGCTTTGTTTGCACAAAAACAAATACCCACTTTAATCATGCAGGAATTCAGACATGTTTGGTGTAATTTTAGATTTGAGGTCTAGTTCATCAAACTGCTGTCTGTTTGCATTATTGTTCAACAGCACTGAATCACACATTATTTGCCTACATACTGGTAATTTTCATAATTTGATATGTATTTATCTCTTATTTCCACGTGAGTAGTAAAACATTAGAGTATTGTAAAAGCAACTACTTAGCAGGACATGCTGAACCTCATGCAGCAGTCAACAGACTATATGCACTTATGATCCCAAACAGAGAACATAATTTGTGCCTTGTTGTATTGCTTTTGGGAACTATAAAAGTTTATTCCAGTTCAAGGTGAGCTAGAAAGTGTCTGACCTATGACAGTTAATTTGCCTTCTGTTCAGATATGTGTGCATGAGTGTTGCTTTGGTTGAAAATACAGATCTTTGCTATTACTTGCTAGTGTCTTTAGAAATTCTATAATATGTAAAAAATGAACTTTTTATTTTTTTTATAGGAATGTTAGTGTAGAAATATTGAAACATACTTTAAAAAAACCTATAAAGACAAGGAGCTGATATATCTAAAGTTTGATCCAGAGTTGATGTGTGTATGTGTTGTAAAGATATTAAGAAAACAAGAAATGTAGTGAACCCTTTGTAAAAGATGTGGAGGTTCAGAAATTGTTTGCAGCACAATGACCTGGAATATTTGAGTGATAAAGGAAGTGTTGCAGTTATTCAAAATGTATAATGTGTGGTGATGGTGATGTTTTAATGCTGGGTATAGGCCACCTTGCACAACACAAGAAATTTGTATGAGAAGGATAGTGAAATAGCCATTAATATCTGTGATTTTCATCAGTATCGTAATTATCATCCCCAGCCCATATCAGGACTGTCACTGTAGGGTTTGCACAAACTTTATAAACTTTAAGATACTGAATTGGATGAAATATGCTGTGAAGATCTTTTAAGCCATTTTATTCAGACTTTTTACCTGTGGTCAAACGTTATGCTTTGTAGACTAGTTCATCCTTTTCAATAACTACATAGTTTCGAATTTTAAAAACTTTACAAATTATTTTATGTCTCAACCTCTCAAGGGTAGAACACTCAAAAGTGTAGTAAAAGGATCTCTCTCTTTTGGTGTATGTATTTGGCAAGGTAGATGTTTTAATTTTTAAATTAGAGCATGGCAGTTGGTGTAATTGGAGTGGTGTATTGGGGTGTACAAGAAAAAGATTAACTACTCAGATTTCCATATCATACATTTTAGTGACATTTTCTTGTCACCAGGAAATTAGTTTTATTGTTAACCTGAATAACAAGAAATTGTTATTTCCATAGTGACTTAAAGATCATGAATTATTGTATGGTGCAAACACCACCCTCAAAATTTGGCAGTGCAGATAGGTGGCTAAGGTATTAAGCATATCATTTGTAAGACCTCATGTTTAGCACTGCAGAGTAGGTATCTGTTCTGTGTCCAATAAGCAGGTTTCTAAGCAACAGAAGACATGCTGGGGTAAAGAAATACAGCTAAGAAGTCTGAAACTAAGGCTAGGATGACACAGAAGTGTGTTATATCTCCAGAGATATATATCTTCACAGATGGAGCAGTCAAAAGGTAATATATAGAAAAAAAAAAAAAGACTTACAAAAAGGATCCAAGAAAGTGGGATACTGAAAGCTGTATGTGCTCGAGTGTGAAATGGCAAACAAACAATAGTGTAGGTCATTCTACAGAAATTTGGAAGAGTTTATTTAATGTAGAATGTAACTACTAATACAGGAAAAGAAAAGGCATTTAAAAAAAAATCACAGCTGAGAAGGTCAGACTTTCAAAAAATGGATAAGGATTATTGGTAAAGAAAAGAACAAATGCTGAAATAAAACTGAGTGTGCTGAAAGGCAGATATATTGTTGCAGTTCTAGCAAAGGTCTTTAGAAACAGGAAAGTAAGTTAGTAGAAGTGATGAAGTTTGTTGGAAGATGCAGTGTAGTCTAAACTAATGCATGGATGTTAAGCTTGGGTGTACAGTAAAAAAGACTGACACAGTAAGAAGTGAACAGATTACTTGCTTAAGATGGATACAGAGTAGGCAGATAAAATGTGAAATAATGTTAAATTAAAGTAAATAACAGAACACAACTGAGAATGGGTTGCTTCAAAAAATGAGAGATGGAACCCTAAGAGAGCTGGACATATCAAAAAGATAAATGCAAAATAAAGATGAGTGTAAATAAATGGGACAAAAGAATAAAAAAGAAGGAGGATATCAAGAATAGGGCAAAAGGACAGAATATGTGGTATGCGATTGCGATGTAAGCATGGATGAGTTTTGAGTTATATAAACACAGGGATACATGAAAACACATGCAATGAACAGAGATAAGTTAAAAGTTAGCTAGTGCAGTGGGTAAAAAGACAAATAAGAAAAAAAAAATTACATTACACTACTAATATTTGATAAAGATTAGTGATGTGTAAAGAACTCTGATACAATAAGGACTGATATCGTAAACTACCATACAATTCCATAATAGCTTTGCTCACAAAACCCTATGGAACACCTGTGTAATGATAATCACATACTTGTTTCATCTATTTTCATTTGTTCTATTACTACTGGTGGGTCTGGGGCAGGGCTATTCTTGTCAAGTTCAAAAGCAGAAAAAAAGTGATCTAAAATGACTGTACTAATTATCCTCTTGGTAAGACACATGGACCACAAGTGAATTTCTATGGTAGCAATGGCTTCAGTTACACACTTTGCTACATCGTATTTGGGAAGAGACAGACTGAATGCAACTGAGAAAATCATACATCGTCACTATCTTTCATTACAGGTTAAAATATTCAAGAATGCAAACATGATTGTGGGGTCCAACTTGCTGGAGAAGGATATGATATTTCTATACTAAACTGGTTGGTATCACCTTTAAGCCCTAAAGAGTTTCTTACCATAATCAGTCATGCCACCTATATAGGTGCCCCCCTACTTTTTAAATAAGCAAACATCTGGTGTCAGTCTGGTCTCATATACCTCAATTACATCAAATGAAGGTAATGGGTTTAAAAATACAAATGAAAACTGATCAAAATACTTTGACATATTGCAAATATCATTTCCTAAAAAAGGCAAGGGTGTTACTAGACTCTGCCTGCCTGAGGTTACACCATGAGTGAGTGTCACCTGTGGCATGGCTATCGCAGAATTTCTCACTCTAAAGAAGTCTACATATCCCAAAAACAGGAAGAAGTGCAGCCTTGGGCTACAGGGGCCTTTAGAAAGGTCCTGGGTAGCACCAAGACTCTTTCACAGAAATTAGTTCAGGGGTAATAATAAAGAAATGAATAAAAAAAATATGGTAAGCATAACATAGTATTTTGTTGTTAGCAAAAAATAAATCTTATTTATATGTGTCATATGAATCATATTATACTTTACAATATGAGGTATAACATGTTCAAAAACAATTTCCTAAGTTATGGAAATAGTTTTAGGATGAGAGAAAAGATAGTAGTTTCTTGGCTGGCAAATGATAATGCTATTCCTGAACACTTGATAGGGAAATAGATCACTTTTTATGTATAGAAAAACATGTATTACTCATCTGACAATCACTTAATGATCGATGGCAGCTACATCTCTGCTACAGCTGTGTGTTAAGTATTAGGAAAGCGTGTCTGATGAAATCTCTCAGTTCCCAGAGGGAAAGTTGTCATGTCCTTAGGAAGATATGTGCAGATACTCAATACAAACCATTTGAATTACCATTCAAGATGTCATCAGAGAGAGGTAAAGTGCCAAAGCAATAGAAATGGGCAACCATCATACCTATATATATATAGTATGAGAGACCAAGAACAGGCACTAAACTACAGACCAGTCTCACTAACTAGTATAGCGTCTTAGGTTCAAGAATGCATTATCAAATGCAACTGGATGACTTTCTACAGGGAAAAAACTATGTAAGTAAGAGAAAGCAAGGCTTTAAGAAAGGAGATCGTGTGCAAGAAACCTCTTAAGAGTTCTATTAGACTGAGCTCAGTTCTAGGGAAAAGGAAAGGCTGGGTGGACTGCCTGTATCTGGCCTACCAGAAAGCATTTGACAATATACTGCATGTGAGGCTAAATAGGGAACTGGATCAACAGGCAGGAATAAGGGGTAAACTCTTTCAGTGAACAGAAGAATGGAAAGGAACAGAGGTGGATGCATGTTAGGGGAGCATCTTCCAACTGGGTTGAAGTGACCAGCAGAGTGCTGGTCTTTTTGATTTCTGTACATATATGACTTTCCTG
>JAUUEC010000056.1:0-29249 GCA_032361885.1 Panulirus marginatus
TGATGGTATGTATATATATATGTACTGTGCATATATGTGCATGTATGTATATATGTGTGTATGTGGGGGCTTGGGTCTTTCTTCGTCTGTTTCCTTGCATAATAAATAAATAAATAACAATACAAATGTTCTCTGCCACCACACACATTGCAAAACTGTCAATCAAGTGTTCACTTAGGGACTGCTCTTAAAAATTTAAGCAGCTTTATTTCAAAAGTTTCTGTGCTTACTTCATGCAAGCTTTATATTTCACTTGGCAGGATATGTTTGGTACATCCAAGAGATTCTTGCAGACTTAACCCAGTTCATATGGGAGATGGCTTTGAAGGTCTGCCCATTCCATGTGTGACCTGGTTTCTTTGGATTTAAACTTGGACTATAAACAGTGTGCCAGTGAGGTTTACATGGTAACAATAAACTGCCATGGGCCATGACATATATTTACTTATACAAAAGGATATTACAGCGGTGTTAATCTGTAAGCCACAGTGTGACCACATCTCATGCTCCACCATTCAAGTTTTATGACTTATTTACAGCTCGTGACACAAAGACTGTGTCAGATTTGCAGATCAATAAGTCGTATAAAAAGAGCAAGAAGATTACTTTACACTTGCTAATAGTTTACAATACTAACACCAGCCTTGAAACAACACATGGGATATCCTATGATTTACTGCCCATTCCCTCCCAAAACCTGGGACTGGCCACCTAGTAAGTTCATTTTAGTCTGTTTTTGCATTATCTCTCAGTTATTTAAGTAAGTTTTATACTCCTAGTGGTATATAAATGAAATATGTACCACCATGAGCCTTTCGATACCCTAGTTTGTCTGTCGGTGGGTAGAATATAAAAATCTGCACAATCAACCGCAGTATTACATTTCGTTTTCATTTCATTTTTCACTGTTTCACAACAGCAGCTTTACATTTTACATTTTCACGTTATTCTGCAAAAAGATCAGAATCTTATTTCTTCACTTCCCCTAGCTATACTACTGGTGGGGGCTATTTTTCCATTCCGTGACATTTTAGTTCAAGCACATCCTCTATGATTCATGCAATTTGTTCCACTGCACAGATTATCTTGTATCCTTTTCTTCTTTCTATAATGAAGAGTATGGGTTATGGGTTCTTTTAATCCTTCTGGTAGCATATTTGTTTCATTCCTCTATTTTGCTTGTACAGTTTCAGAATTTACTAAAATCATTCTTGTTGATTTGAGCTTGCTTTAATAATGACCATAAAATACAGCAGTATTTAAATTTACTTCTTGTGTATAGAATGAGTATTTTCATCATCAGTTTTTTATATTTCTCATTAGAACTCTACACGCTAGCACAAAATTTTCATTGTAGTCTCCATATTCTAGCTTTTCATTTATGCTTACTTCCATGTCATTAAATTTGTCTTCATTACCAATCTACTCCTATGCTGGTTCTTTGTATGGTATAACTGTTGTGGTGCAAGTCTTTTCCATAATTTAATAGTTCAAATTTCTCTTCTGTGAATTCCAGCAGCATATCTTGTTACATTTTTTTTTTCTAAGCTTAACAGATTGGAAATAACTTTAAAAATAGACTGACTAAAAAGAAACAGTAAGTACAGTTGTGATACAATTTGGCAGCTTGTACAGGTCAACTGTCAATGTTAAGATACAGCAAAGTGATAATGAGTGCTATGTGATCCTGGAAGGGCAGATATATTTTCATTGCATTGTAAATAATAATCTTATCATTCAATAATAAAATATGTCAGGATATTTCATGGTATTTTTGAACTTATCATGCATAATATAATGATGTCTTAACAAAATGCCTTTTGATTCACATTCCACCCACTGGTAAAATACATTCACATTCCACCTGCTGGCAGTCAGCTTAAAATCAAGAGATGGCCTGATGCATGATGCTGTCCATGTAAAATGCTTTTGATAATTGTATATTAAATATATTCCATTGTTATTACCTTCATAATTATATGCTATATGTCAACCCAAAGTGGCATTTTTCGACATTTTCTATCTTTATTTCAAGGAAAGAAGATTTTTATTGTTATATTCCAGTTCTGAAACAAAAAGTTTTTTCTCGTAAAAAATACCCTGAACTATTACCTGCGGTTTTCGTCAGTTTTCTTCAAAAAATAGATTTGCTTTAAAATCACAGTACAGTTAATGTTTCTCAAGCTGAAAAGGATTCTGATGTGAAGCAGTTAAATTCTATTAGCTAAAAAGCAAAATGCATAATCACTATGTTGATCACTGATTACTTAATTCCCAATGAAAACAATTATGTCATAAATACAAGAAAACAGACAAAAGACATATTGACAACCAGTGACACAATGAAAAACTTATCTAATGGAATATGCAAAACTGTAAACTTCAAACCAATATTCAGTTATCTACATTTCACTCATGAAGCTCTAGTACATTAAATATGTACATCCCAGTTAGAAGGAACATTCTGAGGAGTGACCTGAGCACATGGAACATAATGGAAATTTTGGCAGAACATCTGTCGAGATGAACAGTCAGCATGCTTGTCAAGCTGTTGCATTCAATTTCTCGTCAAGTCAAAGAAGACAGGCTTTCATAAGTGTTCCAAGAAACAGAAACTGCTTTTCTGTGTAAAGCAGCCTATGAAATTAGCAAACTGGTATGGTAGCAATACAAAAAGGAAGAGGATAACAAGGTTCAATAAAGCAGAACAGGTCTCATGATACATTTTTCTTTAACAATGCCAATGACAATGATCAAAAGGTATCTTGCTAGTCTCGTGAACTTGAGAAAAAAAGCTCTAGAGGCCAGCTTACATGTAATGCATGCACAAACACTGAAAGTTTCTTGGGCTATGTATGGGCTTTGGCTGTTTATAGGAAAGTGGTTAAGTTAGCCTTAGTTAAGACTCATCTAGCCATTCATCAGAAAATGAGAAGCTAGCAAGCAAAGTTAATTAGAAAGGATACATATAAGGACCAATCTCTTTGTGCAAAAGAGATGTAAATCACATGAATCATTTGAAAGGTAAAAAATCATTCTAAATATGAATAAGCAGAGCAAAAGCAAACTTACAGAAGTAGAGGACTAGTAGAAATAGAACACCATTTTGTACAGTATTCAGGGAATCTGCATATGCGTCTCCCCAACCTTCCCATGAGCTCTGTTCATCATATTTTGTACTGAAAAATAATAATACAGGCAAATCAGATGGAGTAAGAGATACTTATTCATGCATAAAAGAGAGAGGTGTCACTGCTTCACAGGACATAGTCTCTTTCTTGCAAATGACTGCAATGCCAAAAAATACATTGTGTATATTTCATTAAATACACAGATTTCTCACTCAGATGCAGTAAATAGTTCTTACAGAATCAGGTATTCGCTAAAAAATATTTTAATTTTTTTCTTCTTACTATCTTGGGAATGAATCTAAAAATCACTGTACACATTCCATAAGGCTGAGGAATAAAGTAAATTCTGTCTGTATACTTGAATAAAATCATAAGGGATAAGTCTAAAAAACCAGATCATAACTGGTTTTAGCAATATATATTTCTAAGCATGATAAAGTCAACATTGCAACACCATAAGTGCACAGGGAAAACTGGATAATCCTCATCTCAGCCCTAATTTGGAATGCTACACAAATAATAGTTCAGAGGGTACAAAGTGGGTGGGAATTAACCTTTCCATCCTTACAGCAATGATATCATTTCCAAGACACTCTTTAATCCATTCTGATCTCTTTTTAGGTGTGTGGACAGTTACACTGTTTTCTGTCACTCCTAGCCCTTGTTTATCTCCTCAGCCTGATCTAAATTTCTACAAAATGGATGAACAGCATGATGTTCTAACAAGCATGACAATTCCCTTATCCATTAACAAGTAAATATTCTAATGATGCTTAATTTACCAAGTGTGATCTAACCTGTACACCTTTGGTTGGGTATCAAGTGCTAATTCTTATATTCCAAGTACTGGTTCATTTATTAGTGTTGCAGGCGTTCATTTGATTGACATAATCACAAGCAGTGCTGGCTCATGCTTGCAGCAGCACACTAGTTATATGCAGTTACATCTTGTTTGTCCTTAAACCTATTTCATTGTGCACTGTACTATTATAAGATTATACTTACTTCTGTAAACACCTTCCACATGCTCTATTCATAACAATGCACTGCATGCAAATTTCAAGCAAATTCTTATCAGAGAATATCCTCTGAAATCTGGGCACCTTAAGTGTCAGATCCTTGAGAACTCAAATATTATGTAACCTTACCAATGTATGGCTTTTGTGTGTGTGTGTGTGTGTGTGTGTGTGTGTGTGTGTGTGTGTGTGTGTGTGTGTGTGTGTGTGTGTGTGTGTGTGTGGATCCAGGTCATGAACATTTTGTCTGACTGGGTAGGTTAAAGTATCAAATGGGTAATCACCTGAAAGCCAAGATCCTTTACCTAAGGGATTTCAATGTTCACCATATGAAATGGTTGAATTTCTCCCATACAGATGGTATGAGGATTGAAGCCCTTAAGTTCTCCATTCTCAATGATCTAGAGCAAATTATCACCCACCTCACCCATATTCCTGACTGCTGTGACCACTCTCCTACTACTCTGGTTCTGTTTTTCACCTCTAATCCTTCAAGCTGTAGCTACACAATCTTGCCCCCAGTTGCTTCACCTGACCACACCCTCATAAATTTAACTATTTTAACAGTACCTACCCTTCCAGTATCCCCTTCTAAATGTAAATATTGGCACCTCAACAAAGCTGACTGGAATAACTTATGACAAAAATTCTTTTCTGACTTTCCTTGGGTAAATTACTGTCTCTTATGTGGTGATGCTTCTGTCTCTGGCACACACATAGCAGAGGTTACTGTTGTACGAATGGAAGCACTTGTCCACTCTTCCTCCAAGATGAACTCTTCTTCCAACCCATGGTTTAATCATTCCTGTTTTGAGGCCATTCAGGCATGGGATCAGGCATGTTGGGCTTGGAGAAGTTCTCCTTCCTCCAACTCTCATTCAGCATTCATCACTGCCCGTAATCATCAAAAGTACATCATCAAAGAGGCAAAGTGTTCCTTTATTCACAGGAAGTGTGAAAACCTCTCTTCTTCATCGACTGATAGGTCTTTCTGGCCTTTAACTAAGGACATTGCTAACAACTTCAGTTGCTCTATCTTTTCTTCACTTTTCCGTTCTGATGGTACTATAGCTTTCTCTCCCATAGACAAAGCAACTTCACTAAGGTAATCTAACAATATGAAGTATGCCTGCGAGCTGTGAAATGTAGGGCTTAACTGTGGACAGGGGTGCTCTAGTTACAATACATTATATATGGCAACTATAGAAAGGATGTGAGTGAGTGAGGCTACTGTTTGTCAGTTCTTGGCACAACTCATTATTATTACCATAATCATTATCATTACCATTATAAAAAAACATACCACCTATCCATCCTACCTGTTATATAAAAGAGGAACTTCACTGGGATATATATATGTACAAGTTGAGTTGTGTCGACTGGCAATATCCAGGCAGAAGCTTGTAAGTGTTAATCCTCCACATAAGAGGATGACGGATACAGAAGGAACGAATTTGCAGATGTAGTATAAAACTACATATCGAAAGATCTGCTCAGGAAGAAAGGAAAAATAAAGCTTCAATAACAAAATCCAATAATAACAATTCCATCACATATTACAATATCAAATAACTGCATCCTCTCTTCAAAATCTAATGGGTCAAAGCAAAGGGCTAAATCATTTTGATAATTTTCTGATCACTGCAACTGGATCTGCTACACCAGATCAGGATTTGGAGAGCTACATGTTGTAAAGAGATTCTGTATGCTTTCTCTTAATTCACTTAAAAGAGAAGATTTAGTTAAATATGGAAAAACTGACACTACTATACCCCAGAAGTAAGCAATTTGGATTAATATCCTTCTGTCAATCTATTAGTAGTCTCATTCCCAATTCTATGAGGTGGATCAAATACATACAGCCTCTAAAACTTTTTCACCGTGTGCTCCAAGGTGGATGGATGATGGATGGAAAGTCAGATGCCTATGACTGCAGACACAGTAATCTCTGAGTGTCTGCTATCCTATCACTGGCTACCAGGCAACCACTCAACACCTATGGAATGAAATGAAGACCCTACCAATACAATCCCACCTCAACATGCTCAGCACTAAATTTTATGCAATAGCACCAGACCACTCCCACCCAAACCACTCTATACCTAACCACCAACCCCAAAGTAGAGATAAAGAGTTTACCCCTGCTTCACAATTCAGTAACCTCTACTCACAGATATCTTCACCCACAACAAATATAATACTGGCAAAGCACATACATACTGCCATACCCAGCACTAAACAACCGACCTACCAGCTCAATCTTAAAGTCCAGCTCACCATACATACACCCACAAGAAACCACACTCCCCACAAAAAAATGTCATCCTCTCACATCTACACTCTGGACATCACCCATCATTACAAAACTACAACTTGCATTTCAACATATCCCAGGACCCTTTATGCCAACAATGCAACTAATATAGGAGGATACTAAACACTAATTATTTAACTGCCCTGCATTCTCTGCATGTATATGCACATACATCATAACACTTTGATCTGTGGTCCTGATCAGTGGATGTGGACAGCTTCCTGAGTGTTGAAGGAACCTCATATAAAAAAAATAGAAAGAGACTCCTGGGGCAGGAAGTATCATATAGGAAAATAATACCTGTTTTGACTTAAGAGATACCCTTTGTTACTTAATACTCACTTGTTTATTAAGTATTACAACATTTTTACCCGTGGCCTGATTCATGACAGCTCGATTGGTTGGAGCTGCCACTAGTGACACAGACAGAATAGGAATTACTACAGTCGCTATCCATATAACATCCCCTGAAACAAAAGAGGTCAAAAATTAACAAATCTACCAAACAATAAATATCATGAAAGAGCAATAGCTAAAACTTCAAAATTTTCTCTAGAAAGAACTTCTGAAGTATAAATGAAAGACACTTAAATCTTATGAAAGAACAAGAAAGGAAAACTTCTGAAGTATAAATGAAAAACAATTAAACAATTTAGGGATGTGGCTCAATTTACACTTAGTGTTTCATAACAGAAAGAAGTAATTCTTTATGGATATCAAGGAACTGAATAATGAAAAACAAAAGAAGCATTAGGAGGATAAAAAGCCATACTGAAAGTAACTGATGAAGTAGATTATAAGGTGATGTGGGGGTATCAACACAGAAAGAAAAATTAGCTAATGACCCAAGACAACTATGTGGTCAGAAGGTTAAGTAGAGTAAAAATACATTTTTTTACATAAAATTACTGTTGGCAAAAATGGCAAAACTTTTGATAAGGATCCTTTGCAAAACATCAAAACATACAGCACAAGGTACATTCATACCATGTTTTATCTTATGTGGCTGCATGTTTTAAAATCAACAATAAAATTTCTGGATGAAAATAAATTCTGATCAATGGATAATGAACTACACATACTTTCTGCTACATAGGGAGAATGTAGGGCAATTGATAACTAAGTGTTTGGAGTCTGATGTGGTAGTTGCATTAAGGATATGAATGGTCTTGGCATATGATAAACTGGTGTTTGTAGGGAAGGGTGATTTCTCAAGCACAGATGGGAAATGTGACTCGTGTATGTATGGGGTGTGTAGTTTCAGATGGATGTATGTCTGGTGGGGAGATTTTTAAGACTGAGTTGCAGGAGGCCAGTTGTTTAGTGCTTGTCAGGTTATTTCAGTGTGTATCTGTTTTGTCAGTGTTGTGTTTGTTGGGGTGAGGAATCTATGAGTAGTAGCTACTGAAGTGTAAGGTATGAGTAAGCTTTATATTTTTGTTGGGGGTTTGGTGGACAGTTTCTCTCCATTCAAATTCACACCAAAGGTGTTTCTTGATTCGTTTGTAAGTGGAAACACCAAGAGCCAGAAGTCACCTCTGATGGAGCTGTATCATCACCAGTGGTCAAAAAGAGTAAAGCATTGTCAAGGGCCTTCCTGCTGCAGAGAAATACACATTACTTTGTTCCTACCTGGAGTGCAGCCTCAAAGCTGCAGAAGCTCCAGATGCAGGCATCTTGGGGTTACATATACTAACAAAAATATAGGTAAAGTGCGGAATCTCCATAAGACTAACCTGACGACAACAATGGAGGCAGTGCCGCGGTAGCAGCCAGTAGCTGGAGCAGGGTGAGAGAAAAGCAGGAACATGCCCAGAACTGCAAACAGCTCATCACTTGTTGCATGTAGTGACGGGACTACAAAAAACAGTTCTCACATAAGATCAATTTTTCTGCCTGTAAAACCTAGTTATCAATGACTCATACCCTGAGACAGGCCATGAAAAAGTGCATTATCAAATACAGAGACACAATTAGAGAAAACCTTTTCACAATTCTTGGAATCATCTTTTATCCTAAATGAGTTCTCTATATCCTGAGATAGCTACATATATTTACTATTTAGTATTGTTTCACTGGAAATCACCTCAGTTTGTTCAGCCTGTAATGGAATTAATATGAAGTATTAAGGAACACAATTTTGCATTACAAAGATTTCCATCACCTACATGTTTCCCAGGTAATTGTTTTACATTCTTGTCTGTCAACTTTTAGTAATGACACTCTACTAATTACTTTCAGTAGTGACACTCAATTAAAATAACAGTCTCTGAACCTGTGGTATCTCACAGAAGTTTGTTTTTGGGTCGTTATTCATCATTTTAGTTCATGTCTATTACAGTCACTTGTCCGATGACCTGAAATCATGCCTAAATATGTCATGAGAGGAGCAAGAAATGACCAGGATTGCAAAAACTTACAAAAGATACACTGAAAAGCTCCAGTTCTGATGAGATACATGGCAGATGAAATTCAACATGTTCAATGCAAACCTAAGCTGGGATACAGTAAAAGGAGGGCTAGTTAAGAAAAAACCTACATGAATCTGTGTATAAAAAGCTATATCTATAGAAAATACAACACAGTGATTATAACTATTTACTAACCTCCATTATGAGATGGACAAGAGAGACTCTATCATCACGATGGAAAGAGAGTGAACAGGGAAGCACATTGAGGGATCTAGCCACTTCCGTTGGGGGAGGACCCTTGGATGATGGAGGGCGAATAAACACAGCCTCCCGCATACAAACTTGAGGGTGAAGTGGATCAACAGACAAACTGAGGATGGTGAGGTTAATATTTCAAACCACAATTCTGGAAATCAATTTCCACATACTGTATATAAAATCTGATGTTAAAGTTTTGGAAATGAGTTTCTGTATATGTTGGTGAAAATGCTTATCAGGATGCAAAATTCTATGCTTAACTGTATTCTTTGTACAAATAAACTATTCACCTGTGCATCAGGGAAAGTTGTTGCTCATTTGCAAGGTCCTATTTTTTAAAATGACTTTTAGGCAACACTCCTTATTTGCTCTCACCATGCAGTGGTCTCACGAGCTACTGGATTAATCTTAAAAGGGACGAGAACACACATGTATAGGCAATTATACCAAAGCCACGCTTACTTCACCAAAAAAAAAAAGTTACAGAGCATATTAAGAGAATTCTACAGAATATGCATAAAAAAAGTTTGGAAGAATGAAAACCTGTTTCTCTCCAGGGTAATGTCCCACAAGCACTGAAAGAATTTCAATGACTGCCAGGGGTTAGATACCTCTAGTTCCCTATATTCTGGTAAGGTAAATGCCACTAACCCTCACTAACCATCTACCTTGCTTCAGGTTCGCTCCCATTCAAACAGCAGTCACCATCCACACCAGGCTGACTACCTCATAATTCTTTGGTAAATGGACATTACCTCAACATTTAAGAAAAAAATTAAAAAAAGAGGGGAAGGAAGGTTGCAAAAAGAACCAAAAACTCTGCTTGCAAGAAACTACCCCAGAAGGCAACAGTTTTTCAAATAATGATGTCAGCCCAGTTGCAGTTGCTCATAGCCACGGGTGGGCCACAACAAGGAGTGGATGCCGGTTAATTGAAAATATACAAGAAATAGGAACCTGTAAAGCACCTCAAACTAGCTGTTAGCTAAAGTTAGTGCATCTGCATGCAACCACAAAAAACTTCAACAACTTTAAAAGCATTCATGATAAATTACACATAATCTTTGTGGCTCTCAGTATCAACTAAGTATAAGGGTCTTTTAAACACCTCAGAATGAAACCAAATTTAACATGCATTGACCAATCCTCTGATGAACTGGATATAAGATAAGTGAGGTGGTGGGGACAAGGTGGGCTGGCTTTGAGGGAACACAGCACTAAAGATGACCTGGCATACTTAAGTTGAGCAATTAACAAGTTCTCCATACTAATCTTCATGAAAAATATATTCATCAAAGAGACCTGTTTACTCTTCATATATGGAATCAGCTGATAATTGAGACACTCACAAGGAAAATAATTCAACATCCTAGATATGCCAAATCTCTAAAAGACCCAAGTTTCCTACCTTGCATCAGCCTGCATAAATAATCTCATGTTATCTGCATTAGCAGAGGAACCCATCACCATTGTAACCTCTGTGTACTCTTGCATGATGGTGAGCATTGCAAGTGTTGCTGGTGAGGTACAGTCCGTAAACAGAGACACCAGTAATGGAACGTTATCCACATTTTCGAGGTGTGGCTTTATGTTTTCAATACCCTTTGGAAGTCGTGCCTGAAAAAATGAAAGCCTTATTATGCTGAACTTATTCTGAATGCAACTATTATCAATTTCTATTATTGCAATGGCATTCATTCATATCATTCATAAGTAATTTTCAATACTGTATTTCTAGCACCCTTACCCGATTAGACATATCAAAGTTGATTGATGCTGAGTGTTCAGTGCTATCTGTCACTCTTGAGGGGGAGCGTGATCTGGATTGTCCTGAAGTATGTGAATGCTGATCACTTGTGGGATTCCCCAGATCACACACCTGCTCTTCTTCAGCTAACATTACACACTCTTCACTTGTCCCGCCTGGACAATTATAACCAAAACCTTCAAGTCTGTGTAAATGATAGTAATTTGAAGCAAGGCCTGTAAGATACAAACTATGATGGCACATCAAATTATGTGTTAAAGTCATAGTATATGATGCCAAACATCATGAAATAATCAGTAACATGTCAATAACATGTTGTAATACATTCTACTTGCTATGCTTGATAACGCAGCATATTTCATAAATGTAGGCACACATCTATTTTCTAGCTGATATTTCCCACCCCATTCTAAATCTCTTGGAGCAGCCATAAGCCATATTAATATAGATAACATATGTCACCAGCAGCAATAATTCATCCCCAAAAATTTTACAGCTGTCAGTTACCCTACAAACACCATGGTGGAAGGACTCTTATTGAAGCATGCATTTGGCAACCACAAACATAATCATGCAGCAGTATGGGAAGAAATAAGATAAAATTTTGAAGGAGTAGTGATTTGGAGAAACATGATAGTGATGATTATTATCATACTTTATTTGGGCCCTGTGATAAGACTTAAGTGCCAGAAACAAGATGGCAACCAGGTTCACAAACTATCATACTGCAATTGAAACTTAAAGGGATTACAACTGCTAACGAAGTTTTCTTTTTATGTTTTAAACTAATCTATAGGGTCAATTTTTCTTTACTTTTCATTCATTTCAAACCATAGGTTGGACAGAACTGGAGTCTTGAGAATTTACCATTATGAAGCATATGATAGACTAAACAAAAGACCATTAGGTTCATCTGCTGACGAAGGGAGGTGTAGCATTTGACTGCAAAGGTGAAGAAGTAACTCTTATTTGTCTAGGCCATAAGGCCTGCTGCTTGGTAGTTGGCTGATATTACAGTTGGCTTTTTGAAAGGTGCACAAGCGAATACTGTTTAAAGGAATCTAAATGGATTGCAAGGCTTCTATAAAGTCTTACTAACTCACTTTTCAAGCACACCAACAAAAATACATTTTTAGCACAACAGTTAACACTTGCCATCAATTCCATCCAAAAAATCACTGGTATCTTAAAAAATTTACAAATCAACTTCTTACCTCTGCTCTTCTTCATCCTCCAAGTATGATGACTGAGACTGAGAGAACTCAGAGCAGACAGAAACCTCCTCCTCAAACTTCACTTGGGCGACCTCCAAATTTATTGCTGAAGGGGCTGAGTGGCTCAGTGCACGGGAAACCTCCAGAGAACTTCTGTAGCGGATGGAAGTCTTTGTTCACCTTGTTTATCACATTATAGATGATAAGCATGTATATGATATCTTAGAACTCTAAATAGACGGACGGACAGACAGACAGACACACACACACACACACACACACACACACACACACACACTCCAATTTACCTAATCCTGTTTCTAGAAAGTTAAAATATAATTTCCAATCAAACAAATCATGCCAATAATGTACAACAATAATTAAGCTTCATCTCTAAGAGCAAAGAATCATAAACTAAGTACAAAATCAGCATATTTATCTAAAATGTGAATGATAAATGAAATTTTCTATAAGGCTGGAATCATCATGCAACAAATGATAAAGAATCAAAGAATGAATACTCTACAATTCTACATTACCCAGAAGCCAATTTTCCATGTGTTCTTTACATATAGCTTATGGAAACTTTGAACATGATCACAGCCCATTGTGAAACTGATAAACTGACCAGATATATTTTGGAGAAGACAAAACGAATGGCAGACAAATGAATGATAAGATACACAGACAAACTGACAGATGGATATACAGACAAATAAAGAGAGGAGAGACAATGGAAGACACATTACCACCAAAACCAACTAAATGAGACGGAGAGAAATCACGGAAAGCCTTTAGGTCATTATACAAGACACTAATAGGCTCAAACAGGATCTAGATTTGAACTTGAACAATCATATGGCTTTAATAATATCTCACCTTACATACTTAAAGAGCATGCAGAAACACTCACTGGCTACTTTAGATGTTTTAGTCCTCATGGAAGAGTGATCAGTGCCAAGGGAGTGAAAGATATCAAATGTGCCTATGTTTAAGAATGGTGAAAGAAAAAGTGCAATAAACTACAGTGCAACATCATTAATATGATATGTGAGTAAGGTACTGGAAAAGATAATCAAAAGGCATATGCATGAGTGCTTCCAAAGAGCAACTACCTGAAAACAGAACTAACTGCAGAGAGAATGAAAGATTGGAACTAAAATTTGTGTTCTTGGACTGCCACAAAGTATCTTACTGTCTTTCATGGTGTCTGACACCTTCATTAAAAAAAAACAATCCATGGAGGATTAAGAGGGGGATGTGTTAATTGGAGAGGAACTTACATAAGTGGAAAAGATTAGATGATAAATGTCAGAAGTGCTTTAAAAAAAAGGAATAGTAATACCTGATGTCCTAAGGGGATACACATATTCCTAGTCTAAGCAAATGACAAGCCAAAAGAACACAAGTAATTCCTGAATGTGATTCAGATAATGCTAAACTTACCACAGGTATAAGTAGTTCTCAGGGTTGTGAAAACCTACAAAGAGAGCCAGACAGACTCCAGCATTGGACGCATAAGCAGATAATGAAATTCAAATTAAACAAGTGCAAAATGATGATGTTGAGACACAGTATGAGACCATGTTATGACTACAGTGTAACATGAAACCAATTAAAGTATCATATGAAGTCTAAATGACAAAGGGAGGGACATAGGAACTCAAAGAAAAGATGAAAACCAAAAAAAAAAGAGTGATAGAATTGGTATACTTCACACTGGCCACTATGCATAGAACATCAAAAAGCGAAAGAAATTGGGTGACAGAGGGAAGTTATCAGTTGGGATCCTGGAAATACTGTACAGACCTCCCTCCCCATACACACAAACAGGTAGCACATGCACAAATTAATCAAAATACTTAGGGAAACAGATACATTTAATGTAAATATATCAATCAAAATAGGTGATCATGCAGCAACTAATGAACTTGTGAAAAGATACAAAACAGTGTCCTATATGCAATCCTTCATGCTGCCCACCTTACAGATGAGTATATTCATCTCTGCATGTTAATGCAATAGCTCAGCCCATGTCTAAATAACATAATTAATCTGAGCTTCTAAATGAACTTAAGGGTTTTTGAAAGAACTACTGAATATAATAAGCTAGGTTTTACATACATCTCTGCAATGAAAACTTTTATTAACTTGGAATCTAAAACATTAAAAAAGTCAAATATTTTACATCACATCACACCATATTAACTAGTCTGGGCTATTCTATTAATGGAAATGGTGGGTACTGTAAATCCTTTAAGAGCACTTATGAAATACATTTGACTATTCAGAAAACAGTAATGAATAATCATATATCTATAATGAAGGCCTTCATGATTAATAAATATACAATTTTATGCATATGCAGGACAAGTGCTGGTGAATATTCTACAAGTATATATATATATATCAGATGACTCGAAATATCTGAATTTTAACTTCATGATTTTGTATGTACAATATTCATATTCTATAGTGGATCTGAGAGCTATAGTAGAAGGTATTTTCTGTTCTAAATCTCAATGTTGTATGACTTGTTAAATATGAAATCTTTTCAAATAACTGAATCAGTTTTTACAGTCTTTTACTACAGCTTTCATTTACTATTACATGCAAAAAATTCATTTCTATTACTGCTAGAATCACTAAAGTTCTATGACTGTAAAACTGTGAAAGGTGTGTAATGTGCTTCCTGATGTAGTATCCACATACCTTAAACCCAGCCCTTTCCTTCGTAGACTCTTACTACGTTGAAACCCTTTAAAGGAGGAGCTAGAGGCATCGAGAAACATGTGCAAGGCAATAAGAACAAGTAAACACCAAAACATTATTTTAACAATTATAGTGGTGGCTGTGAGGAGCTGATAATATTGAAGAACAACAAATGACTAAAGTTTGAAGGCCAATTAATAAATGCACTGTCTACAAAAATAAAAACTAACAGAATGCCTTAAGTGTTAAATATCAGTCACATAAGCTGAATGCACAATGCCATTCAAAATCCAAATACTAAGATTTAATCTAATTGATACATGAACAGATTAAATTTTATATAAGGTCTTAACTTGCAGACTAACCTTTAAAAACATATCATTAAAAATTTTCAATACTACAGAAAAGCAATGACATAATGAAAGGGATGAAATGCAGCCTTAATATTTATAAATCTTTACGTAAGAGCATTTCATCACCAATTTGAATGGGGGACAGAATCATACAATGTTACCTCAAGCAATTACCTGATAACTCTGAAAAAGTAACAGTTCACCACAATCTCTAGGGACCATGCAATTACAAATATGAAAAACTATACCACAATATACCAAAAAATACAATACCCCCATCCTGACCTTTTCCACTCATGTATCACACAGGTATAAATTCACTATATTGTTAATGAATGCAAAGATGGGTATGTCTGAAAGTATAGTAAACCCAGCAGTGCCATACGGATGCAATTTTTATGAGTCAGGAACATAAAAAGAGAGGAAGAGAGTGGATCTGGACAACATATGTTGTGAGACAGACTGATCACATAGGAGATGACAGTGTAAGAGAGAAGTGCATAAGTAATTGTAGTCTGACTAACAGAGCTGACCAAGGTGTGCTGAAATGGTTTGGACAACTGGAGATGAGAGTGAAGGAAGACTGATTAAAAGCATCGATGTGTCAGAAGTAGAGGGAGCAACATAGAAGTGGTGTCACTCACCAAAGTTTACCTCCAAAAATCTTAAATTCCACAATGAAGCCCCAAAGGTGAAGTTCTTTCCCAACCTTCTTTAGTTTCTTCCTTCATGATATTCAATCACCTCCCGTATAACACACTGTGAAAGTCCTCGCCTACGTAGATGACCTTAAATTTTTGTATAATTTCTGTTCTTTCAATTTCCTCATTTACCGCATAATCAAACATAAGCATTACATGACCACTTTTCCCAAATGGCTTATCATATATATTATATTTTCAACATCCATTCCAATATGTGTGAAAATAAGATCTAGTAGTGATATATATTTCTATTTCAATTCATATTTACCTAATGAACTCTTCGTAAGAAAAAAATCCTAGTCTTATCCAGGACCTCTTTCCAGAGGCTCCTGCAGCTCAAGCCTGCACTACTTCCAGTAGTAGGGAATATGAACTTCCTTGGAGTGAGAAGTTCTATGACGAGACTTTACAAGATGCATAACATGCTGCACTAGCAACCCGTACAAAAACTCTAAAATCTAAAAGTTAACTAGAGCTGCATAATATCTTAAATTGGTGACAGGTGCTGGATTAGTTTGCTCACAATTTAAACCCCACTTCATGCTAATTCTTTCCTGTTTGATCAATAATTGTTCTGCTGGATATCTTGTAAAACATTAATCCCACATTCACAAACATATCTTACACATACAACATCTTTAGTTTACGTATACTCATTATAATTCAGACATTAGCTATGAAAAAAATTAAGGTCTTTATCCTCTTTCTTCTGATGACTTTCTAAATATAATCAATATTTTTGAAGCAAAAAAAAATTGAAATAAAAGAAAATAATTATGGTAAGTATGAACAAACATTACAAGTAAATTGGGTGGGTAGTATACATAAAAAATCAGATCGTCTGACAATCAAATGTAACACTATTTCAGCTAAGAACTGTAATTATACTGTAGATATGCTTGCTTTTGTCAATCATTTAGCTTAGCTGTGAAACCTATGGATACAAACAAAACACTCACCACAAGCCAGTTATCTCTGATATCTATGTAGCTTTCCATTATTCTGTTGACAAAACATGCTGCTCTTACTTCACCACATGACAGGAATTATATTGTACTAAAAGACAATTTTTCCTGGATCTTTAACATGCTGTTCTAACATAATTGTGCTATATATCTGTTCACTGTACAGCTAAAAGTGTAAAAAACATTCAAATAAATGTTATCAGGAATATATAAACATGCTGAGTATCTCAACATTCAGTACTTAAGCATACAAATGACTTGCAAACATGCAGAGTCTCTTCTAGATTCACTTAAAGGAAGCTTTCGGTGCAATATCACTTGCACTGTACAGTAAAAGCATTTTCAGTGAAAAAATTTTCTGCCTAATCTATTTCTTCAACAAGTTTTTCTTTCCTATTATATATTTCAAAATGTTTCTGTTGAGTCAATTATTCAATTTTTATGATTCCAGGCTTGTGGCATACCCTGCTCTCAAAATCTCAGATTTCCTTTACATTCCTCAACCATTATTATGTTTATAGTTGGGTGCCATGCAGCCACAAATTGAGCATTCTGCTGGTTAATCACTGTCACTGAATAACATGTAATTATATATATGCTTGGACATGATCAGAAACTATTACTGAAATAACAACAATAACCTATTCAAGTGAATGATTCCAAATAGTTACGAGCCCATCTAATGGAGGCATTTTATGTATCTTAAATAAACAGCTTGATGGGCTTTTTAGGTGTTTCTCTAAACATAAAAACAATGTGCATATCATCACTCGATACTCAATAAGATTACCAATTATTCAAGTAACCATTTGTGGGGAAGCAATCGGTACCTGCTTGTACTGTGACGGTCCTAATCTTGTGCAACAGGCATCAAAGGATACATCAATGAAACTTGTCTTAGAATAAAAAGAGACATTTCTGCCTGGCACTCCAGTCCAGTCAAGACACCTGAACACTGACAGAGAAAGCCAAACTACTTTTACAAAAATATTCAGTATTATCCAATGACTAACTTTTTAATATCCTTAAAAACCTAGAAAACTGTAAAACAGAATACCCTAATAAACCACATTCAACTATAAAGAAATCTATATTTGTCAGGCATTGTCTAATAAAAAGAAGCAGTACGAACACTGGTTACTGAACTTACACGACAGTGTTAAGCACTTATTCTGCCAAATAAACCTTGCTTTGACATATTTGTAATAATATTGTTCAACATTTATGGAGGCTCTTTTGCAATGGCTAACCCCTTAAAGGAGTTCCTGACAGGAACAGGTGTAAGGGATATTGATAAATAGATGCTGTTCATCTGCATTGCCTTCTTAATCTTGTATTTTTCTGAAAGGTTCACTGGGGAAGATTCAACCTTTCACTTCATTTCAATCAGTCTTCCACATTCTTTAGATCAGTGTCCCACCCCCCTCCAGAAAAAATCTACAACCAGTTCTGTTTAGGATGGGATGATCTAGAGCAAAGTAATATTCAGTGATGCAGAGCTAAAGAGCACATTTCACTTTTTTTTTTTTATATATATATATTAGCTGAGACGGCACGGGCAGCTGAGGCCCTAATCAAGGCCATCCCATTAATGCTCTATATATATATACCCTAGCCTGAGCCAGGTACCCATTTTATCGACCTAACCCTAGGGGTGGATGAACAGCTGGGTTGACTGTGGACCGACTGCAGCAACCAGGATTCGAACCTATGCGCTAGACCCTGGGCGGCCCGTGAATAGAATTAGAGGATTGTAAGCAAAGAATTTTAGTGGATGTACTCTTACTAGAGGTGATCTAGTCTGGTAGTGCATGAAGTAAAATTTTACAATACGGACTCGAGTTTTCTTGGTGATAGAACTTAATGAAATTGGTACCGTTGGATTCTGTACAGTGAATAAAGTTCATTTAGAGTGTGGGATTTTAAGGTTAGCACCTCCAACGCCGTTAATTAAAAGTTCTCATAAAGTGGGCAAGGATTTGTAGCTGAGGGAAATTGTGGGGTAAAAACACCAAAACAAATAGTTGAGATTGTTTATAATACTTTAGTAACACTCGTCCAATTCATGCCAATAGTAAACGAACAGTTGGGACATGTATGATTTCGGATTTCACTTTATGATGTCCTTGGCTATGTGTGAGCTCATTTAAGAAAGTGATCATCCTGCAGACAGCTGAGAAAACATTCCCATGACAATTGTGACACTTATATGGATTCTTGAGAGTTTTATAAAATTTTTATGTCAATATACAAACTGAATAAAGTTGTGATGTCCAGAAAGGTGTAATTTTCTTTATTATTTATGTATTTCACTGAATGCTGCCATGTATGGTAACATTTGAATCCTACCATATGTGAATTGTTTAAATATGTATGAGCTTGGATGTGTACATAAATTTAGGGATCAAATTAATGTCTGAGATCTGTCCCACATAAGGTCAGATTCCTTTATCTCTACAGACATTTGAGCTTACTATTTACCTTCCAAACCAAACAAATTATGGTGTAGTTAAGGGAAGTACATGTTTTGATAATAAAATTTCACTAATATTAGATGAGACTATGCATGAGAATTACTGAAATTGGTAGGTTATCTTTTTGGTTTCATATATTTATTGGTATATGCCGTTATTTATCTATTAGTTAACTCAACATTTTTCCCTCTCCTTTATAGCCCTACCACTATTAATCAAATTAATAAGAGATCAGTTTTAAGAGTGAAAAAGGAAAATCCCACATTCTTAAATCACTCTGTACCGAGGCAACATCAGTTTCATAAGAGTAGAAATCAGATTATGATCCTAAAGAATGCATGTCTGTATTGTAAAATTTTACCCATAAATTGGAGTACTGTGATTTATTCTACAGTAATAAGGAAATGTTAATTGAAAGGGATATGAAGATCAGAGAAAATGTGGGTAATTGTTTAGTTTAGTTGTGCATTGTCGTTGTGGTTGGACATAAATGGAGTTAGTATTGTGAAACTCAGCAGAGTGCATGTAATTCACATTTGCCAGTGGAGATCACATCAACCAACTATATTAGTAACTACAAGAATCTTGACTCTCCCACAATTTGATTAGACTTGACATAATCCATCCTAACCTGGCTTACCAACACCTGGTCATCTTCACTCAAACTTAGACTAGTGAAGGAAAGATTAGGATAGGAAAACCTTGCACAGAATAACATATAACTTAGCCTACAATAATCTACATTATCTTTGCTATACCAAGCCTTCCCTTGTGTAATGTAGCTTACCCTATGTTAACCAAGCCTAGAAGATACCTGGCATAAGGATACCTTTCATAGGCTAACTGCCCTACCCTAACCTAAGCATATCTAGCCAACAAAATTGATAAAACATGTGTTGCCCAATATGCTGTAATTGAGAGTAACATACATATAAATTCTTACCTTATTAAGGTGGAGAATATGGTGGCATCAGTCACTGATGTGGGTTATTTTCTTTAGGAAGGACTGTGCTAGTTATATACGAAGACACTGGCATGATCATTTTTACGCATCCTGTCGATGTTTACATTGTATGCCCTTGTTAGAATTCTAGATGGACATGATTACAGCTTTGGTTGACAGTTTTGAATATATCAGTACTGATTAAGATTATCTCTGTAGTACAAGGAGGATAAATTACACTAACTAAGGTTACCTCAGTTTCATCCTCCACCGACTTAAAAAGTGAAGCTATTTTCTGTTCCATTATATACCATTCACTACCCAGTTATCTGAGATCACATGTCTTCAGTTATATTTTCTTTCACTGAACTGTGTCATGTCTGTTTTAACAGTAGTCCAGACTTAACCAGTTTTTCCTTGAGACTATAACAGTAATAAACCACAACTTCTCATTAAACACTAAACCAGTCAGAGACTCTACATTTAGTGATATTGAGCTCATACACCTTTTTTTTTTTAACACTAAGAAGAAATGTGACTTGGCAAAGCTTTCCACTTCATGACAAAAATTAATTTTTTCCAAGCAATTTTAATCATAACGGCATTTTTCACATTTGATAAAGTTTTAATACATTGTTCAAGATCAGAAACTCAATAAGATTATGTAGAGTAGGAAATATGCTAAATAAGTCATAAAGTTTCTTCTGGCAGCCAGAGCTATCATGAAGTCAGACCCGATCAGTAAGGGGTATTCCTGTCAGAAACATTAGAAGAGTGATGACATGAATATAGTTCAGCATTTGTTTTTTGAAAACAGTCCCATTAATTTCAAAAGAGTTCAACAAAATCCAGTAGTATAAGCATGCAAGTGCTATATGATCTATATTAAAATGATTGGGATTTAACATGCATTGCAACTAAAAGAATGCAAAGAAACATTTAGATAGTTGAATGAAACATTATTAAAGGAAAATCAAATATATTTATATCTTAAAATGTTTTAAGAAATACTTTTTACGTTATTATGCTGTGGCAGTATCGTAACCAATGAGGTAGAAAGTGCTGCTACTGTGTAAAGAAGCTTGGAATTGGAAAATGCACTGAGTTTCAGCACATTAGGGGTGGAACTAAAGGGAGAGGCATTGCCCAATTACATCAGGGCAATAATTTTAGATTTGGACAAATACCTGAGTTGTACTGTTACTTTTAGTTTTGACAATTTTGGAGCCTCACTGCCTGTGGGAACACTGCGCTGCAGTTGCCCTTTGCTAGTGACCTGTCAAGGGTGAGGCACAAAAGGCTAAGAAGCGGCAATGGAGTCTACCAGTTTTGCCAAGGGTTAAAAGGAACAAGTGATTGAGGGTGATGGTGCTGAATGTGAATAGGAGGGAGATTGTGGAGAGGTGTAAAATTAGTAGTGTGGATGTGCTAGGGATTGGGGAAACCTGTATCCTCGGTCAGGGCGTATGGAGTGAAAGTGGAAATAATGAATGCAAGTTATGGGAGGGCATGGAAGGAGGTGTGGTATGGAAGGGAATGAGTGAAAATTATTGGGGAAGAGGAGAAAAAGTATGTGCAATTCTGCTATCACCAAGAGTATGGGAGGGTGTTACAGAGCATGGATGGAATGAACCAAGAATAGTGTAGTTGAAAGGAAAGATTGGGATTGTGAGATATGTATGGGTATGTGTATATGCGCTTGTAAATATGAAGACTGTACGAGGTAATGATGAAATGAAGCTTTTCTGGAAGAATTTGAAGGATTGTTTAAACGATTTTGAGAATGAGAGAAACATGGTTGTATTGGGTGATATGAATGTGAAAGTGGGATGTGATAAAATTAGTATGATAGTTGGTAAATGGGGAGTGCCTAGAGTAAATGAGAATAGGAACTATTTTATGGATGTTTGTGCTGAGAGGCGTTCATTCTTTGCAAACAACTTTTTTCAGCACAAGATGATCCACAGATATGCATGGATGAGGAAGGATGGAAGAGAAGATGAAAAGGCTTTGATTGACTATGTGGCAGTATATGAAAGATTGAGAAAGGCCGTGCTAGACGCTTGAGTTTAAGTGTGTTTACATGTGAAAGACAGACAACAGGAGGCCTGATTGGACCATGACTGGGTTGCCTGGTAAAAAAGAATAGTTTAACTTGACAAGAAAATGTAATACCGCTCAGCAATTTTTCTTAAGTTCTCACCCACGTCCATACTACATCTTTTAGCTTTGACTTTTGTTTCATTTGTCCTGGTAACCAGATTTTCTTGTATTTCGAAAAGATGTTTATGATTTACGTAATCAGACGTGTTCAGAATTTTGAACATTTGGATTAAGTTGCCGCAAAATCTACATTTTTTAAGGGAGAAGAGATCCAATCATTTTAGCTTCTCTTCGTACGCAGATTTACAGTGTTCTTTCCGGAAATGCATGCGATGGAAAGAAATAGACAATAATATCCTTACATTCCTTGCTGACATTAAAGGTAAGAGGAGTAGGGAGGGTCATTCAAAAACCAATGAAGAAAGAAAAGACGTGATTTGGATGGTGCTTTGACTAAGTTGTTTAAAGCTTTATTGGAATAATGATGTTAGGATTTCAGATAAAATGGCAGAGGAGCAAGCCAATATATTGAACAAAAAGCTTATCCTTATGGATGATTGTATCTACAGAAATTTAAGAAAAGACATGGTATCAGGAAGCATGCTGCTTGTGGTGAAAAATGTTCTACCAATAAAGAAGTGGTTGTAAAGAAACTTGACAAGTTTGCCTAGTTACCAATAGAAGGAAATTAAAGTTTGAAATAGGTCTTTAATGCTAATGAAGCCTCTCTCTATTGGCACTGTATGACCAGTAAATCCTACCAACTGAGGACGAGGAGACACTTACTGGAATAAAAACCAAAAGACGAGTTGACTGGCCTTGCTGGTTCTAATGCTGCAAGTACACACACTTCCAAGTTAATGGTAACGGATAAGATTACATCATACGATGTTTAAAGGTATCAAAATATTTAATGATTTACTGTGCCAATAAAAGAGGATGGATAAATCATTTTGTGTTTGAAGTGAGAGTTCATTCCAGGTCTGTGGGACTAGATCCAAATGGCAAAATCTTGGTCATTCTTGACAAATGTTTTGCTTACCCTAAAGCACACTTCCTGATGACAAAAATTGTGGTTGGATTGTATCTGCAACCTAAGTGTAACTGTTATGCAACCAAAGGATTACAATATTATAGAATTGATCAAATGCAAATACTGATAAGATTTAATGCTGCAGTTTCTAACTCTAGTTAATTCTGGGACATCGAGTGAATGATTCAGAAAGGAAAACAAACCAAATGGATGTTTTTGGTTCTTGATAGTGCCTGGGTGGCAGCTATGGGTGGTCAGGTGAGGTGTACTATGTTCACTTGATTTACACAATTGCTTCTGCTTCCTATTGTTCCACATGTTTTTTGTATCTTCACAGCCATATATTTCTGTGTAGAGATGAATTATATTTACAATCGTTTGATCTTATGGGTTTACAGAGATGAGAAACATTGCATTTTACAAATAAGGAATTAAACTTTAGGACAAGTTAGGGTTTTTAGGAGTACTTAGGTGAAAGTTTTAAAGGTTCAGTGGATGCCTGGATGTATTTCACAAACCTTTTTTAAAGCTCATTTTCTCTGAGTTTAATAGCCCTCCTTGCTACTGGCTTATTCCTTAGAGAAGAAGAAAAAGGTAAATTATCAGTTAAGATACATATTAAATTAGCCTCAGGTATGTGATTTCCTTCTTCAATGGCAGTGTAATGTTTTGGGCAAGTTGAGGGTTGCAGAGTATGATGTGCAGCATGATGTTTATACGTTGATGTGTATAACAATCAAAAACAAAAGGGAAAATGTGATGTTAACTCATGTAAATACCAGTGAAACACTAGCCATGAAAACTTCTGCTAACTTTGCCTAGCAACTGATATTGACCTTGATTTCTGAAATCACAATACAGTATATGCAAAATTTGTCATTGTTATGGTCATTTGCAACCTGCTTTTGCAAACTGGTTCAATAATCAGTTTACCTACACATAAAGAATATGAGGATACTATTTATTACTTCTGAAGTACAGTATTAGGGTAGTTTTATGGAACAATAAAAACTGCATTGTGTCATTATGATCATTATAATTCATTCTCCAGTAACAATGATGATGATAGTGAGGGCTGTGAATATTACAAAAAATAACAGGTTAAATAAAGTAGATTCGATACCTGTAAAAGATATTACAATGACCAATGAAAACCTCTCCTAACCTTGTCTAGCAGCCTAAATTTATGGTAGAAACATACTAAGAATAATGTCATTTTCTGATGTGAGTGGCATGAAATGATGTCTTGTGGTGAGGTTGGGTGAAGAGACAAAGGCCCACTTGGTCTGTTGTTTTTTGAATTTATCAACAGTTGGTGCAGTGCTAAATTTTGTGTGTCTGATATATTTTTACCAGAATGTTAGAAATTACTATGAACTTTGGTTAGTACACAAGTCTGTATAGTCTGTTGATTTTTTCATAATTCTTTTCTATTTTTACATCAAAGTAGGTAGTAGTTGGTAGGTAGCCAACGACCAGGAAGGTATACTACCTATACTTGTGATGGCTACGTGGTGAGCCAACACTTCAATAGTTAAGTTGAACTCCTCTGACACAGGTAGCTGTCTTTTCTTTCTGCCTCACTCACAAGTGGACTACTTGCATTCTATCCACAAACATAGAATCTCTCCTTGTCACACATAATATTTGACAAACCTTAACTCACACAGTTCATTCTTTGTAACTAGATTATCCTGTGGTGAGCGATATGTGCTAGCTCTGCCTTTTGGCAAAATGGTAGGAGTAACAGATAGAAGTAGTAGGTAGGAACATTTATGTAGGAGCATTAGATAGAAATATTAGGTAGAAGTAGTCATTAGGAACATTAGGTAGGAACCTCTGCAAACACTGCTCTAGACTTTTCCTCTGCCAGTGGCCTGTTAAGGGTGAGGCACTAAAGGCTGACAAGCGGCAGTGGAGTTCACAAATTATGGAGACTATTGCTGTGGCCACCCCCTTGGGGGAGTTCTAGAAAGGAACAGGCATCAGAGATATAGATAGAATAGATAGATAGTTTTATGCATCAAGTAGCCCCAGATTTCTCTTTATAATCAAAACCCTTTATATTATCTGACATCTTGGAAAAGTATGGCTTTACCAGCCATCTCATGTGGCTCAAATGTTACCAACTTGACTCAGACTGAAATAGCCACTTTAAGAGTTCAAATTACTGTATATAGACAAATATGAGGAGCACCAAAATATGCACTAGAGACCACATTAAGAAGAGAAATAGGTGCCTTGGCTGTTGGTGGAAACAAGAATTATAGGACATAACATATTTATAATATATTATGAATGGAAATGGGAATGCAGTGCTTAGAAGAAATAAGAGGAGAGAAGAAAAAATTAGTATAAGTGATGGAAAAGTACCTTCAAGAGACAAAGATAGAATATAACAAGATTCACGAAATGACAAAGGAAATAAAAACAAAAGTAAGAAAAAATAGGATGCAGAAAAATGGAGACTGGGGGTGAAATAAGTTTGGAACTCTACTTGATAGGGAAAGAAGATATAAAAGGACAAGAAGAATCATCTGCAATGTTCTATAAATGTAGACCAAATTATTTACCTTTAAATTATTGAAATAGATTTTCTGGTGGTGATAGATAATGTGATTAAGGTGGAGCAAAAAAAGGAAAATTTACATTTAATTTGATGGTGCCCTGAATATAGAGAAGGAAGAAGGGAGTCAGTCTTACAATTATCATACGTAAAACAACAAAATAAAAAAATGGACAACTCTTGTTTGGAAAAGAAAATTTCTTGGAACTGTGAAAGAACTGAATTATAAATTTTGAAAAATAAGAGAAAGAAGGCAGGAAGAAAGATGACACATTCATATGTCAACTGAAATAACTTTATATAATCTACTAGAGTACATTAAATTTGATACACCAATAAAAAAATGGAGGTACCATTGCAAAAGCAAGACCTCACGAAGTACAAATTAAATTTGTCAAAAGCGAGGGGTTGTTTCCTGAGATGCTCTCGAGTTGATTTCCCGCATGCTTTTTAATCAATCTTATTAGAATGATAGACAACAGACTCGTGCTCTATATCAATGCTGGACAACAGATTAGTCACAAATAGTTCAGTCACCAGTGGAAGGTTGGTTATGGGTGTGATAGGTTTTTAGAGACTAACGGACATGATTATTCGAGTTCATGTTCCTTGGCCTTTCATATGAGTATATGTGAAATTTATAGAGAATTTAGATATTCTCTTCAGTAATGACAGTAAATCACTATTGTTTATTACATTTAGATAAATTAAGCCACAGCCCAAATGTAATCATTTAGTCATGTATCCCTCATCAAAAAGTAAACTACAACAAACTTGACTTCCAACAGATGTTCCAAATATTGGTATGTTGATTGTTTCTCTCTCCAGTGACACTGATTTGTGTTAATTTCTGGGTAAAGTTGCACTATAGTGTCTCCATTCTATTACCTTTAGAAAATGTATTTTCTTTTTTTGAAGTTAAGTGTTATCAGAATAAGATGGTTCTGTGTAATTAGGATTATTTTTTACGACTAAATGATTCAGTTGTTGTATTGACAGTTATAACATACAGATATCAAAGAAATGCATATAATTTCCAATTTTACTGACACCATCTTTTAGATGGTGGAAGTCAATGATATTTTCAGAAATGCATTGTTGCAATAGGGTATGGAATTTTAGGTGTAGCACCTACAGTTTGATCTATTGTAATACTCAAGTGTGCAGGGCTTTGAAGAAGAGGGAAGTTGTCAAATAAAGAAAAAAATAAGTACAAAATGATGTAAGAAATATATTTTTGTATTAAAGGAGCAAGTACAGAATAATGTAAGGAATATGTTTTTGTATTAAAGGAGCAATTAGTAAACAAACAGGAAAGGATGCTTTTGACATGCCAGCGGCTGACCAAAAGCATTCACTTGGGATTATATAGAGCTTCATTTTGTTCGCATGTCAGTATACAAAGCCAATAATGCTGTAATGCAACAAAACTTACATGAACACTGTGGAAATGACTATTATATTTTATTATCCCACTGAATATCGCCATATTCCCGTATTGTTTGAATCTGAAAATCTGATTTTTGCAAATATGTTGCTTTAGTTCAGATATCTTTATAGATTTAGGGCTAGTAATTATGATTATGAGATCTCTCCTGCACAGGGTAAGATTCTGTTATCTTTTTAGACATCTGAATTCACTCTTCACAATTGTAATCGAACGAAAAAGCATGATGGAGGTCTGTGGAATACTGTTCATGTTTTTCGTAATAATTTGTATAATATCGAGAACTTCATCATAAATGCACTCATTAAACGTTTACAGTTGAATATGCTTTGATTTCCTGATTTGCCAGTATTATAGTGTCATTTAACCTCACATCTCTCTCCCTTATAACCCTACCAATAAGGAGTTAATATCGAAAGGTAATTTTAAGGGGTATTATAACAAAATTCCATCTGATAACATTCCTTACATTAACAAAAAACAATCCAAAAAGAGGAAAACTGAAACCTATGAAAGTGATGCCTCTGTTCAAGGCTTTTACCACAACGCAAATCATTGGACTTCATATTCTCTGTAAAAGTGATTTAGTGTAAGGAAACGCATTTGTAAAGAGCTTATCTTCCAAGAGCCCCGAGAGAGAGAACAGTTGTTGAGGGGTCATGGAACTCAAGGCTCCTATGTGTATCCTGGACGCTTGGCTTGACTTGGCAAGATTTTGTATGCAATAACGGGGTGAACTATTAAGGTGACTGGTACTTCACGCTACTTCTGTTGTTATGTTGAAAGATGCTTGAGTCCTATTGAATTAAGAAAGAAATTGTGAGATCACACAATATTGTACACAGTAGTTTTATAGGTGAGACTAGTAATAAGGAACTCGTACACATACTGGTGCGTTGGGAGGTCAGCCGAGTGGTATGTGGTAATGATGGTACTTAGTACCAGTAAAGTTGTTAGTAAATATTACATTTAAGGAAAAATTATAGGTAATGAATATGAATCATTGAAAATTTGGTGATTTAGGGTGCAATTAAGGTAGGCTGGTTGTATAAAGTGCTATTAATGGAGATGTTTAGATGTAATAGAAAAGATGCTGTAATAAACTGTATTAGAAAGGTGCCATGTTATCATCCAGGTTTACACTAGCTGATCCCCATCCCCCATACATTAGAATGGCACCTTGATCACTGTAAAGATATTTTGGTTAAATTATTACTTGAAATACTAATGTAGGGGTACCATGGAAATATCGTGTGGGTTTGGAGAAACTTATAGCAATGAACTATTTATACTTAATAGAAGTGATTTAACTGGGGAAATGGGATATGGACCTTATATCTTTCAACTGTGAATGTGTTAATAGTGAGATTTATGATGTTTAGAGAGAAATGGGGGCAAAAATAACCAAAATCTCCTATAAATCAAGATAATCAGTGAAAACCTCATGTAATGTCTCCCAGCAACCTAAATTTACCATATTTTTATGTTATTCAGGTAATGATTTTACTCCCTAAACACTGAAGTACAGGAATATTGAAGCAAACTAAGTGAAAATCACATATAATAATTTAAGTAGTCCATCTGACTAATGAAATTCATGTTATTTAACTTTTTTATTTATTTCATACTTGATTGCCGTTTCCTTCATTAGCAAGGTAGCGTCAGGAACAGACAAACAAAGGCCACACCCACTCACATACATTCTTTAGCTCTCATGTATATTGCACCAAAACAACAACTCCCTATTCACAACCAGGGCTCACAGACCTTTCCATGGTTTACCGTGGACACTTCGAATGCCTTGGTTTAGTCCATTGGCAGCAGATCGACCCCAGTA
>JAUUEC010000057.1:0-19224 GCA_032361885.1 Panulirus marginatus
TTCATTCGAGTTCCTGAAAATTAATAGTAGAACATAGAATGTGTCTGCTCCTTCCCTGAATACACATGGTGTGTGTGTGTGTGTATCTGTGTGTGTGTGTGTGTGTGTGTGTGTGTGTGTGTGTGTGTGTATACCTAATATAGAAAAAAGAGAAACAAGGGGTTATGTTGATGATCGAGTTAAGATCTAATGTTTCCATTGCATGTACGTGTTATTCATGGTGTATGAGAGGATCCTTGAGTGTATATATATTTGAGTACATGAACTTACGTATGGACACTACACTGTGAGGAGATACGTGATTATAAATATGCAAAAATATGTCCTTGGGTATAGTATGGATATTCACTTGAATCTTACCTGATAAATTAAAAAAAATCTGTCTTCCCATGAAAAATACTCGCAGCCTTAGTCTACCAGGCAATGGGAAAGAGAAAGAAATGAAGGATAAAGAAAAAAAAAAGGGTCGCCAATTCTCACTAGGCTTACTAAGTGGCTGTAGCTGTAGATGTATTACAGCTGTATTTCTCTAAATCTCAACTAGGCTTCCTATCGTAGATCGAGCAGTATGCCGTATAACTGCTGTTTCTGCATACATTATTAGGCTTTCTATAATAGTTATAGCAGTAGGTCGTATTACTGCTGTTTTTCTGAAACTATCATTACTAATAGGCTTCCTATAATAGCTATATAGCTGTAGATAGTATTATCGCTGTGTTTCTATAATGTCAATGAACCCCCATCAAAACAAGAACAAATTCTGGCACTCTTCTTAAGTAATACATTAACATACACAGATATAAGGGAACAGATGACATGCACTATCTGCATGATCATGTACTGCTGAAACCATTATCTAAAAAACGCGAAACGTAAGATCCATCAGCAAAAGCGATCGCCTGACATCATTTCTCAAGGAATGCCTTGAGGGCCATCTCCACAAAAAGTGATCGACTTTTACGTGTGAATTTCATTGCTGGTCTGCAGGATATCTCAAGGCAGACGCCTGCACAGGGAGAGAAAGTCCTGAAGACCTCGTCTACACCAACTACTTCCCAGAGCGATTAATTATGACATTCTCTACATCCATCAAGCTGTGAATGAAGATAAAGTCTATCAAAGATAATGTATCAGTCCCTCTCATCCCAGTGCGTTCACTAACATGTTGATATGGGAAACGTTCCTGTACACACCCCATTAACTTATGTCTCCATGACTCTCTGTAGCCAAGAGAATCCAAAATCCCCCATTCTATTTCTTTATTATAGAAATTTCCAATTATCAGCAATTTACCATCCCTTAGAAGTGCGTGTCTTACTACTTCGTATACTATCCTGATTATTTCTTCATTGTTACCATTGTAATTTGTTCTAGATGAATAATAATTCTCTAGAGGATTATGTGAGGCTACACTCCACCTGTTAATGATCATCTCCTACATTAGCAAATGTACCAATTGGCAATTCTTTTCCTACGCAAACATCAGAGTATTAAAGTTCTGCTGGTATTTGTCCAGATATGTGGTACATTACTCATTCGACATGGTCTTCCATCCACTCTCTGAGAGGGTCAGCCTCTACCACTCCAAAAAAGTCAACTATCATCACTACCATCCCTCTGGGAGTGTCAGCCACCAACACCACCACTCTGGGAGAGTCAGCTACCACCACCATCTCTGTGGAAGAGTCAACCATCACTACCATCACTCTGGGAGAGTCATCCATCATCACAATACCGGTCCTCCAAAACCCTTCCGTGTCATAAACCTTCTGCCGTCCACCTGCATCTTTCTGAGCCTTTATCTTTCCAGTCGGCAGTTCGCTTTCCTCAAGCACTTTAGTAATCCAATTTGCAAATGGCAGTTTAATTCTTCAATTAATTAGCGTAGAGAAAAATTCTAAATGGTTCCGTTTCGCCTTTATTCTGTGTCCATTTTCCTCCTAGCCATGGAACAGAGTCCGTTTCTCTCTATGTTTGGAAGAGATGTGATTACTCTCCTTGTTTCCGAGCAGAATACATCTCCCTCCATGGCTTTGAAAAAAAAAAGAAAAAAGTTCCCACCCCAGATATTGTAGTTCCTTTGGTTCTTTGGATAGTCGCCCAAAATGTCAGCTCAAATGTGTCACCGTAGCTCATTTCGCTCAGGCAATATTCGTTTCAGTGATGAAAATGATAAAGAGCTTATCGAACCGTATGTTGAAGAAGAATTGCTGACTGAGAACTCTTGGTAAAAAAAAATACACAATCATGGGAGTGTGGAACTGGTAGTCATCGACCATTACTGACTTATGTGGCGTTACAGTTACTAGACTAAACCACATGCATTACAGGCATTGGATCAGTCAATATGACATTATTAACGGCATTACAGTCACTGAACCAAGACACATGCTATGATGGGAGCATTACAGGTTCTCTACGTACAAACGTTCTAAAGTGAAGTCATTACATACACTAGACCAGCCCACGTGCTTTGGTGAGGGCATTACAGATACTGGACTAATCAATACATTACCACCTGAGCCCTCCCTCTCACTGGTGGCTGCGTTACACGATAAACTGTAGTCAGAGAAGTATGTCTTAAATTTGTTTCTCTTACTTATATATGTTTTCCCATATAACAACGTTCTATTCATGGTCTCACATGATAACGTTTCTTACCCTGTTTATAATGCGTGATATGACAACATGTTACTCCACCTGTGTTTCGGGGCCTCAATATAACATGTTTCTCCCCCCACATGTAAGTTTTACAATATGACATCATATCACCCGATCTAACCTTTGTTGTGGTGCCTTATGATAAGAACATAATTCTCCTCATTACGTATGTTGTACCATGTGACAACACGTTACTCCACCTAACCTCTTCTGTGGTACTTTATGATCACATATTTTCCTCCTCATACATATTTTACCGTATAAAAAAACATGTTACTTCATCTATGTTGTATGATGTTGTGCCTCATAATAACGCGTTATTCCTCTTACTATTACTACCCCTACGTTGTGGTGCCTTATGATGATATGTTTCTCCTCTTCATGTATGTTGTGTCATATGACACTAAATTACTCCAATTATGTTGTGTTACATGGTGCCAAATGATGAGAACATATTGTTACCCCTCCTGACCTGTATGGTGCCACATGATGAGAGCATGATATTCCTTCATCTCGTGCGTCTTGTATCGTAAGATCATAAGATAACAGACTGTTCCTCTACCCTCTCCATCTCTCCTCAGGACAAAAGTCTTCACAAGTTTTCACTCGCATGAAAATTTTATGGCCTATATATTCTGCTGCTCCACTTCCAAATGGTACAATCTGTACAACATATTTCACTGTTGTGTGATTGTGTTAACCATTACTCACCAACCTCGACAGGTCACGGAGCGAGATAATGGGACTCAACATTCCCACTTAAAGTAGGAAATGGCGGTTTAATATCAAATACTTGACAGTAAATGTGCAGAGTGGATGATTTATGTGTGTAATTACTTGCTGATAACGACCATGGCGACTGTAATAATACATTCTTTTTATTTAACGTAAAAATGTATGTAGTTAGAATATAACTAAGACGTGGGAAGCAGGATGGTTGTTGCCATAACGAGTGACTTGTGATAGTGTGGCAGCCTATGCGTTGCTGGGTAAGAGAACGTCTCGTATAACAGTCACAAGATTATAACAGCTCTCCAAGTACATACCTTAAAACAAGCGTCACCCAGTCAGAGGATAAGACTTTATACCCCCTCTAGTGGCACCACTACCAACTACAGCTACGGTGACTTACTCCTGGCATTAGAGATTTTCAACTATGAATAGATTGAGCAACGGTATACCGTCTTCTGCGTCGCTAATATTCCGTGATCTTTCTTTAAAAAAAAGACTCAGAATATCCATCTAATGCAGATGTTACATGCTAGTGATGACGCTGAACTAGTGAACGCTTAAATGATAAAAGCATTTGCTCCTGCTCAGTAGATGTTGATGAATTCATAAGCTGTTTGAGCTCTTTGAATATGTATACCAGGTGAATGTAATTAAGCCCTCTCTTCATATCGGATATACAGCAGCATGGATCCTCTTGGCTCACAACATTATAACAGCCAGACAGTGTACCTGTCAGGTCCAGCCTGACTGTATTTGGAGCCACTCTTATCTCCTTCCTGGCCTTCAGTTTCGACTGCCGGGAAGTTGCTTGTATACATGTCATCAAGTGGTGGAATCTGTGTGTCACGGTCTTCCTCTGGCTGCTTCTCACATGATGCTCATTGTCTGGACTCAATGGGATGGTCTTCAACTCCTCCTGCCTGCTGCACGTGGACTGATGACACCACAATGTAGAACAACGACATCCCTAATATGGAACGGCGTCAACACGCCTCACCAGTACAGAAGGTTCTGAACTGCTGGATCTCTGGGTTAGTATTAAATTCTCAGGGAGTAAATAATGACTCCAAGATCATAGGGTCTTTATTTATACTGTTGCTCTCCACTAGACCTTCTCTATTTGTTCTTTGTGATTCTTTAGTTGCAGTGATCAAACTTGAAAAGTTGAATCTAGTTTTGTCCTTATGTGAGATATGAACAGCTTGCCAAATATTTCCTTATCCGTGTACTTGAAAATTGTTCTGTTATTTGCCAGAAAATATTTTGTCTAAATTCCTATTCTTCTAATGATGGACTCTGGTGAAAGACTGGGAATGATATCGTCACCCAGTCTCTCCTTGCACACAGAATCCTGAAGCTTATTTCCTGCCACACGATAATCATATTGAGGTCATCTTTCACTTTGTCCCATCCTCATTAGTTTACATTTGGTCGGGATGAATTTCATCAAGCATGTAGCAGACTAACTTTGTAGTCTGTTTAGGTCCCCTTGTTAATTAATGAACTCCTCGCTTTTCACTTATCTCATGACCTTTGCATTATACGCAAACATATTCGGATGGGAGTCCTTACCTTCAAGCGAGTTATTTACATAGATTAAGATGAGTAAAGGTCCCAAAACAGAACCCTGTGGCACTCTGCTGCTCACCTCGACCCATTTAGAGAAGGCTTCTTTGACATATGTCCTCTGTTCTCTTCCACTGAGATAATCTTTTATCCAATGAATGTGTCCCCTGATTCCTGCCTGTGATCCAGCTTCTTTATCAGCCTCCCATGAGGTACGGCGTCAAGTGCTAACTGGCGATCCATATACAAACAGTCCATCCAGCTTTCCCTGGATGAGAGGTTTGTTGCTCTTGATCTTCTTTCCCTAACCCCATGCTGTCTCACACTTAGCTAACTTTTTTCGTGGAGACTCATCCACTTTCTGATTATCTTTTCCGGTACCTTACGGACCACACTCGTTAGTGAGACTGGTCTGTAGTTCAGTGCCTGTTCTTGGTCTCCTTTCCAATAGATACTGCGCCCGACGTGTGTGTATGTGTGTGTGTGTGTGTGTGTGTGTGTGTGTGTGTGTGTGTGTGTACGTTTATATGTAAATGAGATGAGTAAATAGATAACAAATGGTTTATTGACTCTATGCAGCTATTCGGCTGAAATCATACAAATAAAATATTACAGAAATAGTGGTTCAAAATAGCAACTAATTAATCAATCCCAAAAGAGCCTAAGATCATGGTAAGGCCAGATATTTCTATATTTTGGAAAAGCACATGAGTAAGGTTTTTAGAACAGGAAGCTTTACAGTGCAAATTCCATGGTTTGTGCATTATGTTTTTATGGTGATTAGTTAAACATTCAGTGATAAAAAGTTAGTTACACATTGGTTGAACTGCAGTGATATTGTGGTTGACGTGCATTATGTATTTGATGGTAGACCATTATTAATGAATAGTTTCACGCTGGTGGAGTCACAGTAGTATAGTAGTTCACGTACACTCGGTAAAAAAAGTATCGGTGCACAATGTGTGTGAAACATTATGACACACGGTCCAACGGATACTGAGAAATTTGTGTATAACCTGTTACACGTTGGTAGTCCTGATGTCAAGAGGGAACTATAGCAGTTACTAGCGACATATCCTGTGAGATACTTTGGAAATGTCGTCTGTAGCAGCTGTTTCAGCATGTGGCCGAATCCACCGTGCTGCTGTGGTGTGTCGGTGAACACCAAACTGCCGGGCAATATCACAAACGCTGCAGCCCTCATTATGGAGGGCTACAATAGCTCCAAGTGTTGCCTGTGAGGTGTCCATCGTGACTGGCATGACCACGACACTGGTGGCCGACAATGGCTATGTCAGCCGAAATGCCACAGTGTGGCGTGTTCCATGAGTCGAGTAATGAAACTGTGAACCTTATCTCAGGTTTGGCAACGTTCGCTGTGTGATTCAGACCCGACGGACCAACCACAGCCTAGCCTGCCAACCTTCCCACAACATCAGGAGCTGGTCGAGTCATCTTGAGGCATCGAACCCATTGTGCACCGATGCTTTTTACTCAGCGTACACAGAACTAAGGGAAAACTAAGCTATTTGCTGGCTAGGCTGTGAACTTGTTCATGGAGTGTTTATGATTATTCCTATCAGTAGCTGTAGGACTATTCCTGCAACTCTGGACGAACACTGATTGGTACAAAGCGACTGTAGTGACAGATGTCGGTCAGTGAAGTGGGGGAGGGGGTGGGAGGAGGTCTCGGTGACAGGATATTGACCTTGTGAGGACTGTGTTGGTGTTGGTATATGTCAGTTTATGGTGTTTAAACTAAGTGACCGCAGATCCGACACTGAATCCACACACCCCTCGAGAACATTCTCTGACTCAGTCACTGGTTCATCAGTTTCCTGGTACAACTATCTGACATACAGAGTATTTCTTTTAAGATTAAATTCGTTGGAAGTTGATCTTATGTGAAGATGGTAGGTCCAGTCAGGCGTAGTCCAATTATCCAGCTGCGGCGTGGGTAGTTCAGGGCGACGGTTGACAGCTGGCGGCTCAAGAACGCCACCAACACACGTCCAGTCCCACCGAGGGTTGGAAGAAGTGTATGTGTGTGTGTGTGGCTACGTACCTACGAATAACTACATACGACGAGATATCCCACAGTGACAGAGCTAGTGCAAAGGGCTCACCGTATGTCTTGCTTGATGAATATTACTGTGTCTCTCCGCCGTTACTCCTAGAGTAGGAGATAGATTGATTGATAGATAAAGAAAGAGTACCTAAATACGAAGAGATTTAGCAAAAATGGCAGGGCAAGCGACAAGCGCTCACCGCATGTCTTGTTCCTCTCGGCTACCACTTGCATTACATACATAATCATCGGTTTTTGGTTCATCTGTGACCGATTTCAATTATATGTCAAGTTCCTTTTTGATTGATTGAGAGAGAGAGAGAGAGAGAGAGAGAGAGAGAGAGAGAGAGAGCTGCACGGTTCCACGCCAGATACACTAGACGAGCCTGGGGCTGACAACAGAGGAGTCATTCAGCAAAATGCACATCAAAGGAGGTAAGATTTTCGCCTCCACAACTGGCAACACAGCAGTTGGTCGGAGATGGGAAAATCGTCCTTATACCTTGGCAGACTTAGCCACGATAGTTATGTACAGTTATACCAGACAGCACCAGTGGTTATTACCCCTCTGGTTGTGGGTATGGTCATAAGAGTGCTGTACCTTCCTAGGTTGGTATTGTCTGTTGACCTCCTGACTAGGCTAAGTAAAAGAAAATTCCAATGATAAACATCAAAATGTTGCCATCACGGACGAAAGTACCTCTGGCATTCATTCTGGGTTGGTATTACAGAGGTGCATACCACTGGTACCCTTCCTAGGTTGGCATTATGGAGGGAGATACCACTGGTACCCTTCCTGGGTTGGTCTAATGGAGGATGATACCACTGGTACCCTTCCTGGGTTGGTATTATGGAGTGGGTTACCACTGGTAGCCTTCCTGGGTTGGTATTAGGGAGGGGAATACCATTGGTAACCTTCCTGGGTTAGTATTATGGAGGGGCTACAACTGGTAACCTTCTTAGTTGGTATTATGAAAGGGTATACCACTGGTATCCTTCCTGGGTTGGTATTATGGAAGGGGATACCACTGGTATCCTTCCTGGGTTGGTATTATGCAGGTGCTACCACTGGTATCCTTCCTGGGTTGGCGTTATGGAGGAGGATACCACAGGTAACCTTCCTCGGTTGATATTATGCAGGGGCTACCACTGGTATCCTTTCTGGGTTGGTATTATGGAGGGGGCTACCACTGGTAACCTTCCTGGGTTGGTATTACGAAAGGGGATACCACTGGTAACTTTCCTAGTTGGTATTATGAAGAGGGGTACTACTGGCAACCTTCCTGATTGGTATTATGAAGCAGGATACCACTGGTAACCTTCCTGGGTTGGTATCATGGAGGGAGACACCACTGGTAACCTTCCTGGGTTGGTATCATGGAGGGAGATACCACTGGTAACCTTCCTGGGTTGGCATTCATTCTGGGTTGGTATTACAGAGGTGCATACCACTGGTACCCTTCCTAGGTTGGCATTATGCAGGGGCTACCACTGGTATCCTTCCTGGGTTGGTATTATGCAGGGGCTACCACTGGTAACCTTCCTGGGCTGGTATTATGCAGAGGGATACCATTGGTAACCTTCCTGGGTTGGTATCATGGAAGGAGATACCACTGGTATCCTTCCTGGGTTGGTATTATGCAGGTGCTACGACTGGTATCCTTCCTGGGTTAGCATTATGGAGGGGGCTATCACTGGTATCCTTTCTGGGTTGGTATTATGCAGGGGCTACCACTAGTAACCTTCCTGGGTTGGCATTATGGAAGGCGATACCACTGGTAGCCTTCCTGGGTTGGTATTATGGAGGGGGATACCACTGGTATCCTTCCTTTTTGGTATTATGGAGAGAGCCACCACTAGTATTCTTCCTGGGTTGGTATTATGGAGAGGGATACCACTGGTAAACTTCCTGGGCTGGTATTATGCAAGGGATCCCACTGGTAACCTTCCTGGGTTGGTATTATGGAGGGGGCTGCCACTGGTAACCTTCCTAGGATGGTATTATGAAAGGGGATACCACTGGTACCCTTCCTGGGTTGGTATTATGGAAGGAGATACCACTGGTAACCTTTACACCAGCAGTTTAATGTGTTGTGTACTGGCCTCTGGTCCTTATGGTTTGCCTTGAAGCGCCTGTCTTTATCCCCCGTAATCCCTCCCCTTGCTTCCTCTGATCTCTCACTCCCCTCTTACCTCTACTCTCACCTCTACTCTTACGTACACTCTCACCTCTCACCTCCAGTCTACCCCTCTTGTCACCCCTTTCTTCCCTCTATCCTCCTCCTCCTCCGTACTCCCTGCTTGTCTCTATCACCTCCTCCTACCCATCCTCCTCCTCTCCACTTCTCCTTCTTCTGCTCCACACTCCCCGTGTATCTCTCTCACTTCTTGCTCCTCATCCTGCATCTTTTCTCCTCCTCTTCCTGCACCTTCTCTCCTCCTCCTGCTCGTTCTTCTGTGCCTCTTCTTTTCCTCCTCCTCCTCCACACTCCCCGCATGTTCCCTTCCCTCCCACGATACAGAAATTCACTAACAAAAATATCTCGATGAAATTTTCCTCCAGAATTTCCCTGCAAAATGAGGTGCCTATATTTGCCTGTGTTCCCCAGACACAGTAAGATGGATGGAACCTTCAAAGGAGGCTTTGTACTGTGCCTGATTCATAGTCTGTGGAGGTTTGCTCATCAGAGGAAAAATGCTTTTACATCTTTTTGGGCACTTTTTTTTTTTTTGCTTATTTCTCGATATTGTCTTTCATCTCACCCATTCCTGGTATACTACATACCGGTATTCCATTCTGCTTCGTATCCATCCTTCATTACCTTTCCTTTCTCCTGTCATCCACCACTCCGGCTTCACCCTAGCTATCCCAGGTTACTATACCCTTTTGCTCCAGCAGTCCTCTGTAAATTGGCCTTATATTCAGCAATAAAGCTCCGTCATCATACACTCACTAGCATCATGCAGACACCAGCCGATGCTCCACAGTTATCGTGGCTATTAGTACACTCAAGTCAATGCAGATCTATAACCTTAATCATAATCACACATAGGAACAGTTTACATTTGTTATCGTGTACTTGTGAATAACATAAAGCGTATGTTTTCTCTTGTAATTAATGATACTACAGAACGTTCCTTCATTAACTCATGAATAGAATAAAACGTTTTTCGTCATTCTTGATCTCATCGAAACATTATTTTTGGATACTCATTAATATCATGAAACAATAGGTTACTAAACATTACATAAAGAAAAACATTTCGTACAATCCTGAATCCCATGAGACATTTCCATCCTCACTACCAACTCAGTCATACATCATAAAGCATACGATGGTATTATGACGCCTTCATATGGCAGCCATGTTTCCGAACATAATCCTTTTCTTCGTATTCTCATCTTCTATGTACCTAACTAATCTATATCTACCGAAAAAGAGCCTAAAATTTTCGCCTAACACTCTGTGAAGGTGGGTTTTCCCTATTCCTTTCAAATGGAGACCGTCCCTGGCACAATAACTTTTATCAAGAATAAAATGGTCCCATAAACCTAAGTAAAAGACTCTATCCTTCTCCCTACAGAGATCCTTAACTCTTCTGTTAATCCCCAGCAATCTACCGAGGGCACGGGAGCTGACGTCAAACCATGACAATTCCGATACTACTAATTTCCTGCAGCTCTCTTTAAACTTAAATATTAAATCTCTAAATTTGGCTAAAATTTCCACCGACCTGCCACGAGCTATATTGTTGGTACTAACCTTGACCAGATACGTCGTCTCTTCCAAAGTGTTTGAGACTATATCGTCTAACTTTTCCAGATATATCTTCCAGTTTACAGCCAGGAAAGCAAATATTTTCCCCCTTTCCCCCTAATGCAGGATTCTTGGTAATGATCCATAGTAAGGGAGTCCCCAAACTGAATGATTACGATCATTCTGTACTTCATCTTGTAGCGCGATAAATCTATTTTGGGTCGGAGTCTCCCTCGACTGATATTCTGAAATCATACAAGTCTTCTTCAGAGGTTGTAAGGTCACAGCTTTGGTTTCAAGATTACCTAACGCACTTGAAAATTAGGATTATCTCTGATCTATTTCAAAAGATATTGCCTTAACAAAACCTGCCTCTTCTTCTTAGTTTTATAACTTATCATCTAATTTCCCAATTCCATCATTATTGCTTTTAACATCTAAGCTAATCCAGTCATACAGCTGACAAAACAAGCATGAAATGAACTTATCTTATCTCCATTAAGAGGATATCCTCGGTGAAGAGAAGTGTGGGAGCCATCTTCTTTGTCACAAAGCTCTGAGTTTGGTCAGGCAGCAACTGTGACGTAGTGCTACTGAAAGTAGTGCAGCCATGAAGCTTCAGGAACAGGGGTCCTGTAGTTACTGCAGAACCCTTTTAAGAAAGGAGATTTGGGTGCAGTTATGAACAGTTTAAATAATCATCCTCTGATTTGAACTTAACTATCAGCACAATGTCTTCATTTTAGAACTAGAGAAACGTCATTCAGACTTAAGTAACAGCCTTGTTTGAATATACCAATAGGAAAACCATCGATTGACTAATCCACAGCACTTGCTCGGCTGCAGGTCGAAATTCCTGTGCCAAACGTCATCATAAAGCTCAGGGCAGTTGTGTTGTTTGGTCCCTGGCGGCTCTGACACAGGTCCTGGTGCAGACATCACGCGATATCCACATTCAAAGCGGCACTCCGGCCGTGCCCTCCCTCAGGCACCAACCTCCTTGGAGAAGCTCATCGGGATATAAGATTCTCAGGATATATTCATAGTACCAAACTCTTTTGTACATTAGCTATGAAAGATTGTGGTGCTCCCACTGGAAGAGCATTATGCCCTCTGGGGGAAAAATGCCCTAATGACTCAATGAGATTGTTGTAGAAAATACCCGGAAAATATCTTTTCTCACATAATGAAATTTCCATGTAATCAGCAGCTCCTCTCTGGCGCGGCCATGATTGACAATATAATTAAGATATTGTCGTCTTCATAAAGATGGCGGCCGTGATGATCACCTGGACGTGAACCTAATATATGTCACCTCCACACTGTCATCACTGTTACCTCTCCCTCCTGCTGGTGTGCTGAGATTTGTTGATGTTCTTATAGTGAAGACGAGGTCCAGAGATACATGAGGCTGCTGGTTATAAGAACACTAGAATGACGTATTATTCTGTAAGGTCTCGGAAATACTAGATTTTTTCCCTCAGAGAAAATGTTTCGTTTCTCACCATTATATCATGACACTATTACAAAATTAATTTGATAAAGAGCAACTCAACCTTATAACCGTTTTCACTTGCGCTGCTGTCAGCTTAATCATAAGTCTTCTGCGATAGGATTCTAACGTGTCATACAAAGTCAGGGCCGTCACCAGCCTACATAAACATGTGATCTAATTAATCATTAAAAGACTCGGTTTCTTATCATTACCAGAGATACATTAACCAGGTAAATTTACGCTTCTGAAAGGCGTTAGGTGCTGCTGGCCATCAGCTGCGTTGGCTGCCGTGATGAGTTTGTTAACTTTAACCTTCAGATTTACCGTCGTCATTGAAAGTTGGGCAAAGTTCAGGGTGTGAGACATGCTAGTGGTGTGTTGGAGAAGGATTGTGGGAGAAGACGAGAGAGTGCTGGAGTTAAGAAGGATGAAAGAGACAGTGAGACGTGGGGATAGAGGATGGAACTAGACGCTGGGAAGAGGCTTAAGATAGAATGAGCTGAATGTTTCAAGCAAAGAATGTGGATGTGAACCTCTGCGTTTAATGTTATATAAGAACGTATAACGAAAGAGCTTCTTATCTACTTTTCTTTCTTTTTTTGAGGGACTGTGAAGGGAAGATCGTGGTGGAAGAGAAACTCCAGCATAAATAAGAGGATCATAAAAAGCAAGTAATAAAGACGTGAGAAAGATCTCATAAGTCTTAGAGGGAAGACCGGTTTATTAGAAAGAAAGAAGAAAACAGTTGTGGACTATGCGAGAGCTCCTGGAGGGGACGAACATGTCCAACGGAAAGACAGAAAGTGAGCAGGACAGTTGCTGGTGAAGCATGTCTGCAGGACAGAGAGAGAGAGAGACAGACAGAGAGAGAGAGAGAGAGAGAGAGAGAGAGAGAGAGAGAGAGAGTATAACGCAACTGAGGAAGGAAACTGAGAAGGACGCGGAAAACTGGTGGAAGAAAATACGGAGAAGACGCCCAGGTACAAACTGGGAAGACACGATCTGGAAGCAAGAAACAATGTCGTGATAGTAGAAATAGTTCTTTAAAGATCTGAAAATTAAGTATGGAAGGAAGTTTGGGACAAATTTAGAAAGAGGAGAGCAGAGTTAGCCTAGAGAGAGCCAGAGTCTGGGAGGAGGCAATAAAAGAAGCTTCAGAGTGAGGGAGGAACTAGGTAGCTCTTCACTCACAAGATGAAAACTGAATCCTTAGGGAATGGCGAGAGCAGAATAGTTACCAGAAGGGAAAAGTGAAATTACTTTAACAGCTTATGACAAGAAGATAAGGGACCTGACCTGGGCTCCCAGTGAAATCTGGAGGCAAGAAAGAAGATAAATCTTAAGGTGGAAGAAACATATTTGAAGATGAAAGAGACGGAAATACACCGACTGTGAGAGTTGGGGAGAGGCAAGAAAGCTTCTCAAAACCCAGTATCAAAGCCAGGACGGCAAACTGTACATTGTGGCGAAGAAAACTAATGGTAGAAATTATCGGTAGTAAATATAATACATGAAAGAAGTAAGGGGCGATAATGATTCATGGGTGGATATGATCAAGTTGAAGAGGACATCACATGGCTCTCCAGGAACTGGAACGACCATATTGGCCTCTAAAACTCCAGTTAAAACTTGTTTAAGAAGAATTATTGTTTTACTTTTGTCACTTGGTGAGTGAGCTGTCTGCTGTCTGTCAACACCCAGTTGAACTTTCCCTCAAGAGTCTGCTGATGTCAGTTTGATTGTTTGTTTACTTCTGTTTCAACTGTTATGATATATTGTGTTCCTCTTCATGTTTATCTGTGGTAAGTTTTTCTTCCTAACCCCGTTGCCTTATTGCAGGTCTCTTCATTTTCTAACCGGAAGAGTCTATCCCACTTGCTCCCTCTACTTGAGGTTATAAAGTTCAACCTCCTCTCCTACATTTCGTTCCCACCGTCTCCTTCTCAATCACAAATAAGAGAGCCATAAAGCGGTAACAATCATATGCGGGTAAGAATAACATACACGTAATGGTACCAGATCCCGCTGATAACATGCACTGAGGACCAGTGGTCCCAAGCCCACCACATGCAAAACGTGCTGTTGAACACAGATATAAACGAGACATTACGGAGGGAGATATTGCTTTACAGGAGCATGTATTGGTTCAACTGGCAGGTACACTGGTGTGACAGTTCAACAGTGAGATGTACTGTTTCACCAGAGATGGGTATTTTTTCAACAGATGGATGTATTGCTTTAGTTGAGGGTTGGATATGTTTGTTTGTGGGATAAATGTGAGAAAAATGTGGATTATTTCAACAGAGGATTCATTGGTGTAACATATGGTGTACTGAGTAAACAAAGGGGAGTTTTAGTTCAACATATGAGTGTATTGAGTTAACAGTAAAGTACAATGTTCCAACAGAAAGGTGTACTGAATAAACAAGGGGTTGTAGTGATTCAATAGAGGTTGTATTGTTTCCAGAGAGGGGTATATTGCCTGAACAAAGAGGTGTATAATTATTTAGGCAGATGGCTCAACTAAAGGGTATACCGGCTGAACGCAGGTGTGTATTGGCTCAACAGAGGGGTGCACTGGTTAAACAGAAGAGTGTTTTGGTCCAATAGAGGGGGTGTATTAGTTCAACAGAGGGGAGTGCACTGGGTGCAGAGAAGGGTGTATTGGTGGAACAGAGGGGTGCACTGGTTGAACAGAGTGGTGTATTCGTTCAATAGATCAGGTATCAATGTACACCTTTAATCGACTTAAATCTAGGTCTCTTGAGTGTCTGAAATTCGTTGATTATGATCGTAGGAAAAACTTTAATCTCTTCCAGGAACGTTTAAAGCAATATCGAAACGTTGTCGGATATGTGAGTAGAGAGGTGGTAAACGACTTATGGTGAGGAAGCGTACATACCAGGGTAAAGATGAAGGAGTTTCACTGTGGATGAAAAGCGTTTGGGGGACACATTTCAGTGATAAAAGGTTCCTGGAGAGTTTGGCCCAGTAGAATGATTCAGCGAATCATATATGTCAAGGAGCAACCTAGGCGGACCCCAGAGAACGACAAAAGGTTGGTTGCTGGTGACAAGGATGAAATACCAAATGTCTGAAGATGACTTATTACAGAGTCGTCGCCAGAGATTTCCACATGAAACTGATGATGCCGAAGACTGAAGTGTGGAGTATGATCAGTACACTGATTACTGTTGTGTCCAACAGTTGTAAGGGTTTATCGAGTGAAAGACATGAAGACCTGAACATACATAAAGTTGGGTCATCATAAAGACTGGTGTGAGAGTGAGGTGCAGCGAGACATTATATCTTATGTAAGGCACTTCTTGCATGGTGTAGTTAATTGATAATGAAGGGTTGTTGAAGGAGGTGGAGTGTGTGTACAGTAACTAGACTACCGTGGAACAGGCTGACCAGGACTGAAACTTGTCATGACCACTTGCTCTATTGATGGTAATGTTGCTGTCTCACGCTCTCCATCATGGGATTAGTGATTGACTCTCTACCTTAATTATAATGAAACACTGGTAAACAACTTTACCATTAAGCCAGTCACACAGTGCTCAGTACTGTTTTCCGTGAAGTGTGAATAATGTAACTTATCACTGAATAATCATTTACGACCATTGAATTAAACTGAAATAAAAACAAATATCTTTTTTCTTAGATGAAACAGCATTTTTTTCTGAAATGTAGTAGGCTTCGAGTGTTTTTCTGCCGTTCGGCTTGGAAGTGATTAACCTTGACTCAGTATGTGATCCCAGTGAATGACATTTGCATGTTAGGGATAATTACTTTATCTCGTTACACCGTACACACTAATGAGTTAAGAGGATTTTATGTGGATATTCATCTACGAGGGTAATCAGTCACTTCATGTCAAGTTTACACCGTCGTTCTGGGAACCACAACTGCTGAGGTATCTATTTCATAGCTTTCAGTTCCATTACCACATTATATGACATCTTTCATAATTTTTCGCTTGGTCAGGTCCGTTCTATTTTCATGGATTGGAGCAAGGTAGAGTTCAGAAGAAAAGCCCCACATCACTACTTCTCTCCCATTGCTTCAAAATGCTTTTGCAAACTTTGAAACTTACATGACTGAGTGTCCTTTTGTAAAGCCAAATGCACCCCTGTTCTTATCTAATGCTATTGATTTCGCATTCTATTTCTACAGCTTCATAGATAGATAGACAGACAGACAGACAGACAGACAGACAGATAGATAGATAGATAGATAGGTAGATAGATAGATAGATAGATAGATAGATAGATAGATAGATAGATAGATCGACAGATAGATAGATAGATAGATAGATAGATAGATAGATAGATAGACAGATAGATAGATAGACAGATAGGTCGATCGATAAATCGATAGATGATATAAAACTTCCTAAGATTGCTACAGCTAAGGCAGTGCCATGGGCTACAAAGAGAGGCGAGGATCTCAAAATACAAATGCCTGGAACTTTCATGTCTTCTTACACTTTCATTTCTGGAACCCAAAGTCATCGGGAACTAAAATGCTCTTGAAGAATTCTATGAATTTGGCTCCAGGTTCACTGAGACCATCAAACACTCCAGGGCTGCCACCTTCTTATTCTGGCACTCAGTGTAGCGAGTCAGTGAGGGGAGAGCCTGTTGCATTACTGGCTAGTGCCAGCCTCTTGAGCGACTGCAGCAGCTGCATGACCTTCTGCCCCAGTTGCTAGTGTTCAGGCAACCTTCTCCTCCACCAAAATTTCATGAGAATAAAATCTTTCAACAGAAAAGAAATGACTGATGGGAGAAGAAAATTCTAATGAATTCAAAGAAGAGAATTCCATCTTAAGATTAAAATCTGTATTTTCTATATGAAAACAAATCAACACTTTGAATGAAGAAAAAAATAAATATTTCATATAGTAATCACAGAAGTTATTCATCCATATAGCCTAGATACCTGAGCTTCTGTGAGTAATAGGAACTGAGTACCTAAACCATAGCTCCTATACTGCAAAGAGGCCAGCCAGAGGGCCATAGCCTGGCTGACTCATACCCCATTATGGGAGATGAGGGTAGGGAGTGGGGCTGAGAGAGTAGGCAGGGGGTGGAGTCAACAGGGGTATCTGGTGAGAGTGTTTATGGAGAGAGGAAGTGAAGAGGGAGTGTAAGGAGACAAGCTTGTGTAGTGGAAACCAACAAGAGAAGGATGAGAGACATGTTATTAGATTAAAAATAGTAGGTGGGGAGAGCTGTTTGCGCTTGGAGAAGAGATTAATAAATGAGGAGGAGAGGGAAATATCAGAGGAGTGCATGGAGGAAGAAATGTATATTTTCAAACTATAATGCTAGAAATTTCAGATCCAAACATAATTTTGAGCAGACGTTTTTAGTGCTTCCCTGTAGGTGTGAGAGGTGGGGTAGAGGCACACCTCTGCAGATATCCACTACACACCAAGTCTTGCGAGGAAATTGAAACTTTTGACGTTTCAAAAGACTTTTTTATTTTTTGCACGTTCTACCCTTATCATTTTGATATGGTGGTTAGAGGAGAGGAAGAAGTGGTGGGACATGGGAAGGGATAATTTGAAATGATAAAGAAGTCTGAAATGTATACAGGTGTATGGTGTAAGATTTTTGATGCACGTGGGTGATTATTTGGAAGCGTGTTGTCGGTGCCATATTTATATGACCCGGCAGACTAGGGATGTGTATGTATTATTGTTTTATCTTTTTCTTTCTTTTTTTGAAGAAGATTTACTATGCTGAGCTAAACATTGTTCACCGTGTACATCGATGGATGACTGGAGCCTCCCTGAGTGCTTTGGGGCTTCGAGGGAACCATTGGTTCTCCATGTTTGTATTGTTGTCGAGATCTGGATTTGTTTGTAGTTGTGTCATTACCGTCTACAATTACCTGCTATACTTTTTGGCTGCTTCTTTTAGTTATTAACGGAATGGCTTAATCTGTAATGATTCGTGCTGTTCAACGGTGTTTTTAATGGATAAGTATTTCTCATTTATGACGAATCGTAGAGCCTTATCTTCTATCCTCTGTAACTTCAGCATGCGTCAATTGGAGGCAAGGAACGCTGGTGTAGGTGAAAAAGTTGGGAGAGGTATTATCATGGCCTGAACTACGTGCGATTTTTGTTTGTCTGGAAGGTGCCAGAATCTGTACAGACCGGTCAAGGCGGCTTTTCCTTACGCGGATCTCTTGTTGATATGATCCGTTATCATACCTCTTGATGTGAGTGTGTGACCCAGGATTCTGGGTTGATCAAAAGCTTATATGGTGTCTGGTAACATCATCATATCATAGTCAAGAAGTAAGGGTTTAACTGGAGGGAAACTCTGATCAAGGCTCATTGGACCGCGTTAAATGATAGCTCAGAGCATATTTGTTTTGTCACTTTAATCCCGTTTGTCATTGTGAAACATTTCACATAACTGGTGGATGCAATGTGTATTATTACCCTAAAAGACTGTGGCAATTGATTCACGTTTTGTGTCTCCAGATTTTGATTGTTAAGGCGGCTTGCTGGAGTAGATTATACATACGTATATGATAGCAACTTTATGATCATAATTTTGTAACAATCAGTCGAATTTGTGTATTTCATGAAATTGCCACAAATATCACGAGTAGAATACCTCACATGTACACCTTTTACCCTAGATAACCTCCCCAGAGAACCAGTGAACCCCAGGTAACCTCCTGCAACCAATAACACCTCCTGTAGCTTTATTATATCATGGAGGCCAGATTACCCACCTGCCTGAACAGTTTTGTGAGATGACAGATTCCTAGCACACTTTACGAAAGATTTGTATCGCATTCTTGACCCGAGTATATCATATATTTCAGAAATTTGGCAAATGTGTCTCAGGAGAAGAAAGTTACAACGGGTGGGGATGGGTGGGGGGGGGGGGGAACGAATGAGAAGGAAGAGACGG
>JAUUEC010000058.1:0-12957 GCA_032361885.1 Panulirus marginatus
CAAGTTCAGAGGCACACTCTTTCAGTACATGGGAATGGATACCATCAGGACCATAAGCCTTGCCTGTGTCCAGAGAAAGAAATGCTTTTTAGACAGTCCTAAAGAGATTACTGGAAGAGGCATAGGATTAGTAAGAGAAGCAACAGGGAGTGAAGGAATGTTAAAGTCATGCAAGGAGAAGTTAGAGGAGAAGCATGAACCAAAGAGAGTTGCTTTGTCAACGGGAGAGACAGCTATAGTACCATCAGAACAGAAAAAGTGAGGGAAAGGTAAAGCGACAAAAGTTGTTAGAGATGCCCTTAGCTAAAGACCAGAAAGACCTGTCAGTGGATGATGAAGAGAGGTTATCGCACTTCCATTAAATAAAGGAACACTTCACCTTACAGATAATGTGTTTGCAGCAATTATAGGCAGTGATAAAAGCTGAACGGGAGCCAGAGGATGGACGGTTTTTCCAAGCCTGATATGCCTGATCCCTTGACTGAAATACACGTACCTGTACATTAGTATAAATGATACAAGTTTATTAATATTCTGTCCCTTTGCTTCTTTATATCATAAACAGTTGATGAACCAATACCATAGACATCACACAGCTTATGCACTGAAACACCACGGTCCAGTTTTTTCAACAGTTCAACTTTCTCTTGGATTGATATGGACTGGTGTTTATGTTTGACACCACCACTGACACTCATATCTCTCTTAGAAGCCATAGCTAGGGTTAAATTTAAGCAAATTATGCTAAGAGTCTTACAAAATCGAGGTATCACCACCAAGAAGTGCAGTGTAAACAATCCAAGTGAGTGCGTGCAACACAAAATGCCATCTGTGGCCACCCAGTAAACTAGTCAGGAGGCCGCAGGAATTTCAAATTCCACCTTGTAACTTTGTCAAGATTAAAAGAGGTGCTGGACCATCAGTTGCCGGAAAATTGGTGTTGCACCTGTATAATGGAATCTTGTTCATTGCAAACTTCTGCTTACTGATTACAAAATCTTTCATCTACCTCTGTTGTCTGTGCAGGGGGCCTATAAACTAATCCTACAATTATTTTCTTATGTACTTTATCTTTAACTACTACAAAAAGGAGGTCTGCATTCTCAACAGGTAGAACATTTTTTACTATGGGATTTAAATGAGCTTTTACAAAGAGTAGGACACCACTGCCTACTTTGTATCCCCTATTCCATTTTAAATAGTACCCCGGAATTGAGTATTCAGTGAGGAAATCTCTATTGCTGATACCTAATAAAGATTCAGAAATGGCAATCACATCACAATTTCCTTCTAAAGCTGTTGTCACTACCTTTAAGATTTTACTGTGCATACTCTAAGCATTAACATAAAAATATTTTTAGATGAAACTGAGACTTCCTGAAGATCTACCCCATTAACATCTCCATGGTTCCATTTGCTGCCAAGTCCACTCACATGTATCTCAAGTACTCCACTTCCTGCACATCTTCCCCATCATTCAGACTTACTGTCAAACTATCATGTTACATTTCCCTGCTACACCTTAATAACTCACTTTTGATCACATTTTTTCTCAACTTTCTCCCTTAACAGGTTCTCTAAAAATGTCACAAGCTTTCTTGTAAGTCTCCCACCACAGCCATGCCATCTGCAAACAGCAACTGATTCAGCCCCCTACCCTCCAGTATTCCATTCATGGACCTTCATGCCACACTAGGACCCTTGCATTTACCTCCCTCACTACCCTGCCAAACAGATTAAATAACCATGGTGACATCATATATCCTTGGCACAGACCCACCTCAACAAGAACCGAAATGATTTCAAGTTAAAATTTTGGAGTGAATTATTCCTACTAATAAATGATAGAAGTGCAGACTTAATGTAGGTGGTGTATGGCTGGAATAAACTAACCAATGAGGTAGTTTACAAAGGTTTAAATGGCTACTTGATGATATAGAAGTTCAAGAGATGGGACACACAAGTGTAGAATTCTTTCCCTGTACTGTGCAAATAGGTAATCAGGCACATGCCATATTCTCTGGCGATAACTTCTCATTGCATTTAATAACTTTCCATTTATCTCATATATGTGTAGCAATTTCCACAATGCCTCCCTCATGTATGATTCTCCTACAAATTCTTTAAAGCAAACTCCAAGTCCAATAATGAACTACCCCTCCTGAAGCTACAATGCTCCTTCCCAATCAGAAGCTCTGTGCATGCCACTAACCTCTCAATCACTATTCTCCTACACCTTGCCAAGTATACTTAACAGACTTGTATCTCTGTAATATGAGCATTCACTTTTGTCTCCCTTGCTTTTATGTATGGGCACTATACATGCATTCTGCCGGTCCTCAGGCACCTTGCTTTGGGCCATACAAATGATGAACTGCATCACTAATCAATCAACAACACATCATCCCATTTCTTGAAAACTCAGTAACAATTCCATCCATTCCTGCAGCTAGTTATAATACAGTATGTAAAGAGAAGAAGCATTAGTGACTAGGTGTAGAAGATTAAGCAGCAGGAAGTCAAGAGCAAGGTATGTGAGCTGAAAAAGAGGACAAATGAAAGATGTGGTGAAAAGACATAAATGATCTTCAGGGAGAATAAGAATACGTTCTGGAAGGAAGTTAATTGTATGGAAGCAACAGGGAGGAAGAGGTAACAGGAACAGAAGAAGTAAGAAAGAGAGAGTAAATGTTTTGAAGGACTGCTGAACGTGTTAGATGGTAGGATGGCAAATGTAGTGTGTTAGGACAAGGCGACATGTACAACAAAAAAGTCCTCCTAAACGGTCTGCTGAATAGAGGGAAAGTGGGGAAATCCTTGCATGAAATGAAGTGTGGCAAAGCTGCAGCTTTGGATGAGAAGGGGTAATATACCCTAAGACGTTATCAAACAAACATCCTGTTAAATCAATGCCAATTCTATGGAAGTTACACACAGGTAGATCTGCCCAGTGATGGAGTGTGGCAGTGATGTGATGAACAGTGTTGAGGATGGCAGGGTAGTGGGAGGTCAAAGGCTCTTGCCTCTCACTCTTCATGACCTGAAGCACTCGTACACGGAAATCATCTAGAAGCTCTAGCTGAAGTTCCAAGAACTGCAGTCTGGAAATTATGATATACAAATTTACATGAGAGTACTTAATGAAGACTAAAATTAGTAAAAGAGGACAGGGAGGAGCAATATGCAAATAAAAAAGAAGCATTTCAGAAGAGTACAATGAATAAGGTTTTTGGAAACTTCAAAAAGGTCTCCATAAAGTGCATTGGGATTGTATAATAAGAAATATGAGAGAACACTTGATTTTGTATAGAAAAGACTGCTTCCTATAACTAATTTCTCAACTCTAAATTTGTCCTACATACAGACTGACTAGAATATTTGCTGCAAGAAAACTCTTCCATGACAGCAAAGGAACACGTACAGTAATGACAAAGCTCTTTTACTCTTTATACAAAATGCCAACTAAGAGCCTCCTTAATGGTCATACTATGAACAATATCTTCACTTTCTAAGGATTTTCAAATGACACCAGAGCATTCATCAGTGGTGGGTGCTTGAAAAAAGACCATACACAAGTTGAGCTCTCTGGTTATGGGGTTGGCAGAATGAGTTTTTTTTTCCCATTGAAAGAACTTCTTTGAAATCCTTGCCTGAATGAAAAATTAAAACTGAACAATTGCACAATATCCAAGTAACTATTCTAACAAAATAATACTCATGAAATATAAAGCCACCTAGAACCACATGACATACTATGCAATGCTTGGTTGTGTACAGCCATTATATATGATAAAAAGATGCTAGATCTAAAATGGAATAAGGAGTACATGAGGACTTTCAAATCAAGCTAGCTAGAATATTCCTCTATTAAAGAAGACAAGAACGAAAGAAACTAAAATACATTATGCCTTAAAACAGGTTTTCTTGACTAAAACAAGGAGGCTTTACTCGATATTATATTACAGTTTAAAAACAGTCCAGGAAGATTTGTAAAAATTAAATGATGCCTTCTGTTAAAAATGAAGCTGCTGTTAAGAAGGAAATAATTATGAGGATTTTTCAAAGCTTACAGGTAATATGAATACAAATTATCAGTAAGCTCCAAAAGAACAATCATCCAAGGATATCAGCATACCATTAATTAGGGGATAAGTGCTTCCTTATGTAGTGCCTGCTGTTCATACTATACCTGTATTTCATATCATACTAAGTTTAAGATATCCTCTGAAACAGAAGACACTTATTTTGGCAGCAGAGGACTGAAATATTTCCCAGAGCAGTGTTTTTGTAACTTACAAAAGCTGTTGCTCAATGCCTTCCATGTTTTGATATCCATTCATTTTTGCCTTTATAGCATCCACCCTTTCTTTGCCCTATCAATTTAATGGGAAAAAAGTGGGACTTAAGTTGAGATGAGCTCCTCTCCTGCTAATCTTGTGCTCAAAAATAACCTCATCCACAGCAATTCTTCCTTCACTGCTCCTGAAATCATTCTGTTGGTCTACTATCTACAACTTCCAGCCGGTGTAAAATGGTAAATAAAGCTAATTGTATGAGACGTTCTCTAGTCCATCCAACCTATGTGCTCACAGCCCACCAAGCAACACCTCCACCTGGTCGCAAACACTCAGCCCATGAATTCACCAGAAAAATGTCATGAAAGTACTTTCTGATTCCTGCAGCCTATCTAAGCTCAAGTCACCCATGACTCCACTGACTGTGACTTCATCACTGTCTTTATCATGGGTCTTCCCTGTGCTTCACTTCCCTTGTGATGATGACTTCCATGACTGTCTTTCAGCCTTTTGCTCCTCCTGAGAACATTACACCAGCCCTCTCCAATGAGTTGGCCTCTTCAGTGTCTGTCCATCACCTGAGTCATTCTCTCTCCCTGTTAAAGTTGACTCCTCCCTACCACAGTGCTATATACTAGCCCTGCCATTTTGGCAATATCTCATAGTAGGTAGTTCCTCTGGTCCTAGGCTTCACATGCCTTCATCTGAGTCTGCACTGACTAAGGGACCACATGTACTGCTCTATACAAGCTAGCCACACACTGCTGTTCATTATCTGGGTAATCACTAATGCGACCCTTTAAAGTTTTACAAAAATGTTGCATTTAAATGTTTATGTCCCCTACAGTGTTTCATTACTTATTTGTGTTGAAGTTACTCACACCACAAAACAGAGTGTAAATTCCCATTAAATTGAACAAATACTATGTCACTCTTAGAATCTATTCATAGCTTTGAATGGGTACATCACTGCCTCACACAAATGAACACACTTCAAATTCTACTGCATTATTTTCTAGTTCAATCACCCCTCTCCCCTGACATACCAGCTTATGCCCAAACCTAATCCATTATGACTTCTCCAGTTATATATCTATACCTATGATGCCCGTTCTCTCTGGGAACTCCCATCATGAGGGTGGCTATGGCAACAAAAGATACTTCACTTATTGCTGTACGTACATGCCTCCCTTGCATACACCATTCCACACATTCTTCCACCATTTCCCTCCCTCAAGTATTCTTCAGCTCTATTTCCCCATGTCATAGGAGGTTTTCCTCTCACACAAAACCCTATAACTGTACTATCATACACTTTCCTTGTAAACTTCCAGTTTTACATTCTTTCCACATACCCAAAACATCTTAAAGCATTATTTTTCACCCACCCACCGCTCTGCAATTCATTCCCTTTGCATCCCCTGCCAAACTACATCTCTCATACACCCCTTCATTTGTTTCTTCATTCCCTCTAGTCATACCAAATGCTCCTCTTATTCTTGACCTCTGTAACTCACTTCATGTCCATGTTTTGGCTGCACAGGTCAGGGTCGGGAAGATCATGTTGTCCCTTTGTCCATTCTCTTGCTTACTACACCTCTACCCTTCATTATTCTATTAAGGAGACCCAGTGACTCTTCTATCCTGTACTGCTTTTTCCCTTATCTTTCCTTCCATCTCACCAAACTTACCCTAAATAGCTCCTAAATACTTAAAGTCTCTCACCTCTTCCGGTCTTTCTCTCCCCCATATCACGGTGTAATACAGTTTAGTACAATTTCTTCTTTCACTCTACTGGGTTTTAAAAATATATATACTTTTACTCTGTTTACTTTCAAACACCATTACTTTATTTTTACTCACAATAACCTTCAATTGCCTATGCTTACACACACAAAATACACTAACAACCTTCTTCAGCTCCCCTTCATTTTCAGCAAACAAAACAGTATTATCTGCAAACAGGCTTGTCACCAGCCACAATACCTGACTGTCACACTCCATACCTGCACCCCCTTTCGCTAGTTTTGCTTTAACCACTCTTATCACTCCATCCTTAAGTACGTTAAAAAGCCACGCTGACATCACACAGCCCTAACTCACACCCACATGTAAACCGAAACTTTAACTTAACTCTCCATCCACTCTTACCAATGAATCTTCTTCTCAATAGAAGGCTTTTGCACCATCCAACAGTTGCCCCTCTACCCCATACATATGCTTAATACATCCCATAAGGCATTGCACTTGACTTTGTCATACATTCTCTCCAGATCCATAAAAGCAGTGTACAGCTTCTTACCTTATGCTAGATACTTTCCCACAGTCATTTTCACAACAAAAAAACTGATCCACACATTCCCTACATTTCCTAGAACCTCCTTGCTCCTCACTTATTCTTCATTCAGTCACTTCCATCACTCTATCACTCTGTCTTGCATACACTTTTTCTGGTATACTTCACAGACTTATTCCCCTATAATTGCTACATACATCCTTATCATTTATTCCTTAGAATAAAAGAACAATAACAGCTTTCACCCAATACTCAAGCACAACATTCTATTTCCATGCTAAATTACATATAAAATGCATCCACTCTACCACACTTTCTCCTCTATATTTCAGCAGTAATCCCATCCACTCCAAGTGCCTTTCCTACTTCAGCCTCATTTTCACTTCCTTTTACCTCTCTTTTTGCTAAAGGCCCTTGTACTTGTATCCTTTTTCTTCCATACTCCATATCCATGTTTGTAATAGCTGCTGCCTCACCTTCACCCACATTTAACAAATCTTCAAAATACTCTTTCCATCTTCCTTTCACCTCCTTATTCAGCAACTCCCCTTCCTTACTTCTCACATTAACATTTCTACTCTTATATCTACCTCTTTTCTTTTTCACCTCCTTCTAGTACAATTTCTTATTTTCCTTAAACATTTTACTTAACTCTCTTTCAAAATCTTCAGCTACTCTTTCTTTTCTTTCCTCTATCAGCTTCTTAACATTCTGCTTACACATCTTACATTCTTCTCTCCTCCTTTGTTGAACTTGCATAGGTACATTCCTTTTGAGAAAGTGCCATATGCCTTTTTCTTCACCATCACAGTATTTCTAATCTCATCTGTCCATCATGCATTTCCCTTTTATTCCAATATCTCACGACCATGTATCCACCTACTAATTCTACAACCTTTAACGGTCTTTCTCTAAATGTCTTAAACATCTCATTCACACATGACTGCATCCCTACATTTACTGCATTTCCGTCTAAACGTTTGGTTACCTTCCTTTCAAACTACTCCTTACATTCTTTCTGATTCATCTTATCACTTGTCATCACTTCTACCTCTCCATTCCTCCTTACACTATACCTCCATTTCTTCCTGATCCTCAACCCTACAAGAACCACAAAATGGTCAGTCTCCCAATAATCCTCACACAACTTCAGCATCTAGCACAGCCTTTCTTAACCTGATTTCTCATACATTCTTTATGCTGAAGGTAATTGTAACTCCTTACTGCAGCAGTAATATTGCACACCAGTTACTAAATTCATATCAAGGTAATTCACAGGATTGTAAGGACTCCCTTTGGGTTGACCCTCTCTGACTCTGTTCCCTTTGTGCATCGTCAGTAGACATGTTTGCCTTGGGGTCTGTCATCACCTTCTCTATCAGTGACACAGAGTTATGAACTGATCCCTGTGAAAGACTGTTCAGCAGTCACACCAGTAATCTATACTAAACAACCGACCACCCAACTCAGCTTTATACTCCAACCAACCAGGTATATACACTTTAGAAACCACATTCCCAACACAAAATAGAGTCAGACTCTCCCACCTAGGCTCTGGACATTGCCTATCACTTCAACATTACAAACACACACTAGAAATGTAGATGGTTCTCGTTGTCTAGGAGCAAGAATATACACCAGAAATGTAGATTATTCTCAACATATCCCAAGACCCTTCAAGCCCCCAGTGCAACTACCATAAAGTTGTTGAGTATGTTACATGTTTTCATTAACCCACAGTCCTTAACCCCCTTACTTATGTGGTAATGGATGTCATGACATAGTGTGATTTAATATTCTGCAAACTTTCTGGGCACCTGTCGCATACTATATTTCAACCCTATTGCACACCTCTTTCCTCTTTTCCTCATCCCACCACTCACTAACCTTTCTCATATGCTCACTTCCAGAGGAAATAATAATAATGGGGGGAAGGTGGTGCTGCACCCCCCCCCCAGTATCAAAAATAGGACTCTTGTCTGGCAATTGTTGTTGGTAAATACATTCTTGGGCAGTTTTGTACAAGAATGGGCTATTTTCTGAGTACTGAATTCTAATCATTGTTAATAATGTCTAAAAAAGTGATGAGTACTGAATTCTAATCATAGTTAATAATGTTTAAAAAAGTGACATCTATATAATCATCAGGCAATGACAAGACCAGAACCTATTTGTCTGCCACTGATACCTCATACAGTAAACATTATTTCTCTAAGTACCTCCCCTTCCTTGCCCACTTTGCTCAGTTTGCATACTCTCACCTTTGGCCATTCTTCACCAAATTTCCCCTGGTATCTCTACACACAAGCCTCTTTTCCAAGCCCACTCACTGTAACAATAATCATGTTTATTACAGTCCACCTTAGTACATTTTCTATAAGTAAGGAACTACCTTTGTTAATGCCATAAGCATGTAAGTAACGCATTTTGTGAAAACGTACTGAGCAAGGTAACATTGATATCCTCCAAAATATTAAGCGGACGTAAGACACACAAACCAGTGGAAGAACATGGCAGCAGTGGTAAAACCATCATCAGCTATGACAGACTAAATGATCGAGGGAAGAGACATAACAAGGGCTCCTGTTCCAGTAATCTAAAGTAAAATCTAGTGACGATGTAACGACTTGGTGCAAATGACACCACAACTCTCTATCCCCAGCAAAATAAGCCTAACACATGACACTTAACAGGCCTGAAAGACCTTTAAGCAAAATTAAAACCTCGATGATCTGACAACAGATTTTAAGAAGAGATCCAATGAGGAAAAGGTTGAACTAATTCTAACATTGGGTAGCAATGAATTACTTGAGAGGTTTAACTTATTTGAGTTCCTGGTGTCATAGATAACCAGCCTAACCCAGCTACAGTGTGTTTCTGAATGTACTTAACAAATTTGATGGACATTTTTCCTCAAAGAAGAATGCTGGCTGACAGGTAAAGATTTCAAAAGTATGTTCAATGAACAAGAGAATCTCTAGTTTTTGTTAGTGTCTACAAAAAAACTTTTCCACCCCATCATATATTTTCAAAGGCAATACATGATTACAGTTTATTGTAGGTACAAGCATATGATGTTCTCAGTGTGAAATCATCATACACCTGGTCGCTGAGATTAGTATTTCTAACAATGTGAGCACCGGCAACCTGCCTCAGTGTACTGAGTTCAGGCTACCTTTAAGGAAGGATGTTCTTTCTTCTGGCTGCCTCTTCAATTTGGGAATTTTGCTTCTGAGCTTTATATTTCTTCCACCTGTGCTTTAAGATGGAAAGAAAACCTGAATACTCATCTGGAAGCAAGAAAATGTGGGTACATGTGAGATTTCTAGGCACACTGAATTCTCAGAACACACGATCAGGCGGATGCTTGCAAGAGCTCACAGCCTCCCTGACAATGTCATCCCACCACCAAAACCCATTCCTAGTTGCCCAAGGAACACTTCTAGATCACCCAAGGGATAGGTTTCAGTCATGGGATGACGCTGTCAGGGAGGCCATGAGCAGTAGGGTGACAGGGTGGACAAGGTTTTTGCAGACAATGTATCACCAGATTTTAAATTCTATGCAAGGAATGTGAATTAGAGCTCAGAAAGAAAATGAGATGAGAAATGAATTAGCAGTTGGTTTCTCAGATGACCCTAATCATGAGAATTTTTTTAAACAGGATGCCTTTTATTCTGATGCAGGTTTCAAAATCTGTGTGGTACACCAAGAATCAAAGCAGCAGAAGGCAGTATTTCATGATGAAGGACCAGGAGCTGTCAACAAGGTGACTCTGAAGAAATCCATGAAGAAAACAAATGAAATGAAGACATCCACCATGAGGACCAACCTGTATATACACCCATGAATGAATGCATGTTCTGTAGCAATAGCATATAATCAGAATTTACACGATACACTCTTCTTTTTCGCTACGTATGATTACCATTTCATACAAAACCAGTTTTATACAAAAATAATCAAAGTTTGTGACTGGTATTTGAAAGGACAGAAAAAGTCATGAAATCTTCAAAGCAGTATGATATTAATATGCTTTTGAGAGGTCTATGAATTTTTGCCAATCCTTGTCTTTCTATTACCTTTCCACCTTCCACCGCAGGTTCCTAGATGTACCAGCAACAAACGAGAGGAATACACGGAAGAAATAATGACAGAAAAGCGTCTGGTGTTGCCTAAATTCAGAAGTCTTTGGATGCAAATGGTGAAAGCTGCATCTGTACATCACAGTTGTGTCAGAACGTTAAAGACCACAAGAGGCCTGCAGACAGGAGCAGAAAATGGCAAGATTGTGAACAAAGGTCTCTAAAATGAGACTGAGAGGCGCAACCCTTAAAGTTTTCTCCTCTTGATCTTTTCTATGGCTTTACAGGTATGTTAATATCTTTATTTCTTTTCAGGATAGTTGAGAAGGTTGTAACGAAGGAAGGACTAGGGAAAAGATGCATAAAACAACTTACACGACGTCGGGTTACCCGCTTTTGGGTCATTATATTCATCCCCATAATTGTCTGGAATGTAGTAATCACCATCAGGGAGAAAAGAAACGACTTAATTAGGATGAAATTATAGTAGACAGGCGTCTCCTCAGCAGTCACCCTATGTAGCCGCCCTGTATAGTCTTGACCCTTCCACCATGGTACAAGAGGCAGTAATCATTCCGATTCCACCATACACGGGCAGAAAAGTACACAGATAGAAATGTTTGTGTGAGGAGGAAAAAATATGTGGGTGAGCCTCGAAAGTTTCGCTGAAAGCTTTTAGGTCTATCGACTGTTATGGTCGTTAACGTCAATAACGTCATTTTATAATTTGATAGGAAAAAAGATTTTGAACTTCTGTTTAAGGTGTTCAAGGTAATTCTAAGACTATATATATCTTTCTCACCGTATTTATGACGCTTTTTTTAAGCATTCTACAAACTTTTGCATTTTCATGAACACTTGTTCGTCCCCGAAGAAGATGAGCGTTGAAGACATAACAATTTTGCAGTCTTCTGACTTCAAAATCCATCCCATCTCTACTAACCTCGCTTGAAGAACTGGCGAGAGAATTGCCTGTAAGTAAACAAATGGTTTTCCCCACGGCGTTTATTTTCGAAGATTCAAAGCAGATTAAATGTATTAACGCAGTTTACAGTGATACTTCTGACTACTGTGAATCACAGATACCCTAACCTTCATTGCTACGTTAGCGTATCCTATGAACTCAAAGTATGGACAAGAGCGTTGCTAGTGGGCGCGGCCCTTGAAGCGTCGGTTGGGGTGTGGTAACTGGTCACGTAGCGCGGGGGATTTAAGTCTCACCTTTCCTACCACACACCACTCCGCTACCGCTGTCCTACCACAGCCAGATGACTACCACACCGCCCCATAATCTACATCGCTGGCAATCACAGGGAATTCAAGATCAGTTTTGGATTAAAATTGCAAATGTATTTCATTTCTTATATTCACTTATATTTTAATATGGCAAATCTGTGTGGCTAACTTTGGGCAGGAGTATGCTCTTGTAAATATATGTAGAACGCCAGTCCATGCTCACGTAGCACCAACGTTCACCTCACAGATAGACTGACAGTACTGAGGACTTACATTATCTCTGACGTTACTGTAAATATTAGCAAAAAACGTCGTTTGGAAAATTTGTCGCATGGAAAGTCACACGATCGGTGATGATGTCCTAAGCTTACAGGTATCGCTTGCAGTGGCAGAATGATGTAGACGATTCTCGGATCGGGACGTTTGGTACTGTTCTCTGAACTCGTGAGGCACTGACGACATCTCGGCACTGGAGGCACCAGAGGGTCAGGGATCACACCTGCTGGTACTTGCAAGTGGTGGAGCATTTGTCAGTCAACGGGTCACTAACGAAGACGGCGTCTGCTGCGTTATCAGAAAGGGAGATCAGGGAGCGGCTTGGCCTGCCCGAGTGGCGGGGTGGTAGGCTGGCCAGGTGAAGGGGAACGCCAGGTGAAGGAGCTGCAGAGCAGCCAGGTGAAGAGGAGCGCCAGGTGACGATGTGATAGGTTCGTTAGGTTATGGATGGCACGTTAGTTAGGTGACAGGTTAGCAGACTAACTAGGTGATGGGGAGGCGTTTAAAGACGCTGGTGGGATGGGAATAAGAGGATTGTCGCCGGGCTTCTCTTGGTAAGGAGGAGGGAGGCTAGACTCCTTCAGGTACGCTGAACGCTGTTAGGGTTGGTTGGTCGACCGGGTCTCTTTCGTGAGGGCGAGAGACAAAGGAGGGACGAAGAACAAAAATTGAGAGATTATTGGAGAGAGAGAGAGAGAGCGGGAGGGGGTGGGGGGGGGGGGGGGGGGGGGGGGGGGGGGGGGGGGGGGGGGGGGGGGGGGGGGGGGGG
>JAUUEC010002263.1:0-12887 GCA_032361885.1 Panulirus marginatus
TGTAAATCTTCTAGCAAAAACAGATTGTGTACGGCTAGATATATTGCTACAGAAAATTTGAAAGAGTGCTAGGAGGACATGAAAGAATGGTAGTACTTACGAAAGATTAGTATATCAAGTTTTTTGTGATATTAAAAATTGTTTTGTGTATATAGATGATATCTTAATATATTCAAAAACATTTTTTTTTCATTAGGTAACTGTTTAACAGTAAATCTAAATGTAAACCTTTTGAAGAGTGAATTTGCTACAGCATCTGTAGAATATCTAAGTTATGTTGTTGGTCATTGAAGTGTCAAACCAATTAATGCTAATGTGTAAAATATTGGTTGTTTTGCAGCACCTACAAAATGGAAAGGGTTATTAAGGTTTCTGGTTATGGCTGGATATTACCGTAGATTTTGTAAGAACTTTTCAACCATTATTTTGCCATTAAGTAACTTTCAGTCAAAGAAATTCTAATTTATGTAAAGTGATAATTGTGACGAGGCCTTTAAGAAAATGAAAGTGAAGCTTGTAAGTGCGCCCATACTTTTTACTCCAAATTATGACAGACAATTCAAATTGCATGTAGATGCTCGTGATTTTAGAGCTTGTGGAGTTTTAATGCTAGGGAAAGATGATTTTTCATTTTGTTATTTTTCAAAAAAGTTTCTTTCGTGTCAGAAAAACTATAGTACTATTGAGGTCACATTGGCATTGATATTAAGGTTGAACTATTTCAATGTTTCTTTGAGGGGTTCGTGTAAGCCGATCTAAGAGTTTACGGATCACAGTTCCCTTGTATTTTTCCATAAGATGAAATATATCAATCAACGTTTGGCATGGTGGAGTCCTTTGTTATAAGATTATAATTTGGTTTTTGAGGATATAAGATGCATTTATAATATTGTGTCTGATGCGTTGTCCCGTATCCAGTCAGTTTTCTGTCAACTTGTGACTGACTCATACCTATTTTGGGAGGAGGATATTACAGTCATATCTCCTCTTCCCCAATAATTCTTTCAATTACCCATTATATTTTGTTCGGTTTTCTGAGGAATTCACATTCTACAACAAACTTTTTTGTAAAGTCTAATTGCTCTATGCTAAAATGAGAAAATTATTTATTTGGTTGCGAGTCAAGTAATCGCATGTATTTTTACTATTTTACAACATATCGGGGAATAAGAAATATATAAGATATAAGAAAAACTGATAGAAATTACTTGTGTACAAAAATAGAAAAAGTTTTGCAATTTTTTTTTATTTCTCTCTTCCTCTGAACTTCGGTTTTGGTTAAGATTTTGTATAACACTTGTCTGGTTAATGTGTAAGGTTATCTATCTTTGTGATTCCAAGCAATTATGTTGTAAATTAAGGTCAGCATATTTGCATGCGACTAAGAAAGTGAGATTGATGGAGAAAGAGCATTGTATTTGGAGCAAATAATGTTATATATATATGTTGAGAGAGCACATGTTTATCTTGATAATGTAAATATATCTATGTTATTTCTATAGACCTGTGTTTGGTATTCAAACCAAGGCTGAATGGAGAGGGGATGATATCAAGCGGTCGTCAGGTGTCAGAAGATGTTAGCCAAATGATAAGGGGTATCTGGTCTGAAGTAAATCTCTCTGTTAAAAGACACAATTATTTCAGATTTCTGATCTAATGGGCCTTTGGGATGATTATACATCCCAAAAGGAAGGGGTGTTGTCGTAACATGGGCACCTGTGCGGGAGCTCAAACCAAGTGTACTGGAAGCAGAACCAAGTGAATTGATTCCCCAGTGTAACAAGTAGTACCGCAGTGTTGTTGGTTAGTACTCTATTGTGTTAATGTGTGATGTACTGGTGAAGCTCTTCGTAAAAAGTAAGTGTTCATACTTGTACCAGATTTATGGTTAAACTTGGTAGTTAACGCAAAAAATAGGATGTGTGCTTTTCATACCATTGCATTATAGATGAATTATACCAGTTGGCAGCTAATGTATAAAATTTCTCTGAGGACACATACCAAAAAGTGGTATGCAACGATGAATTAGTGTCCTTATCAATATTTGAAGAACTTGAAGGTTTTAAATTTCGGTGTCTCTGAGATGTAGATGAGTTAAAGGGTGGCACTCGAGACATTAAGGATACAATTTGAACTGCAGAAAATACAACTAGAGGCAAAAAGAAAGAGAGTACAGACAGACGCGTAAAAAGAAAGAATACAGGCAGAGGCAAAAAAGAGATGATAGAGGCAAAAAAAGAGGTGAGACTATCTGATTTCATAAATGGAGGAGCTGAGGATTTCTTTATTCAGTTTGAAAAAGTTGCGGCTATTAAAGAATGGGATGAAAGGGACTAGGCTATGTTGGTGCAGCATAAAGTTAAGAGTAAGACCAAAGAGGCGAATGCATATCTGAATATGATAGAATCAGTGGATTTATAAGTTTGTTATAGAAGCAGTTTTAAAGACGGTGGAAATGGATGCGAAAGTGTGCAGGAGGAAGTTTATGGACATTAAGGAAACAAGAGGACGAACTCATTTTAAGGTGACTAGAGAGTGTTTAATGAAATTCGACGGATGGTGTAAGTCGGATGAAGTAGAGAAGATGGATGAATTAAGACAACTAATTCTGCTGGAACATTTCAAAAGCACTGTACACCTCGAAATTAACTATGAAATAATTACGAGTACTTTGAAGAATGTGATGGATGTGGACAGGATAGCTGACCAGTTAGAAGTGGCACGCAAAATGTAAAAGGGAGAGGTGTCATATAAACAAAGTGGAGTAAGGTAGAGTAATCGGAAGAATTATGATAAACATTACAAACTTCAGAGCTATTCAAATGTTAAGCAACCTAATACACATTATTTAGTGGAAGGCCACCTAACTCTCTATCACCAAATTCTATTAGGAATAGATATAAAAGACAAACACCATACTAACTATGAACTCAGTCCAATAGTAACCCTCATGCTAGTTGGCAGGAGACACCACCAATGAAATGTTTAGGATGTAGAGAAATTGGTCACGCTAAATATCAGTGTCAGTAAACCCCAAAGCTTATGGGATTAACTGCTGCTTGGGGAAAGACCAAGGGTATTTGTGATGTTAAAGGTAATGAGTACAGTGTGAGCAAACCAAAGTCTGCAAATTTTGAGGCATTTATTACTGAAGGAAAGGTTAGCATTAAAGGTAGTCCTAAAAGAAAAAGAATAACATTAGAGATATTGGAGCAAATCAGAGTTTAATTCTAAGAGAAGTATTAGAGTGAACTGAGGAGTCTTACTCTGATTAAAAGCTAAGTGTAAGACGGTTAAGATTGGGGATGACTCTCCTATACATAATGTGCATCATAAGGGTGGATTTATGAGTGGCAGTGTGAAAGTTGGGGTATGTGAGGAGCTTACTTTATTTGGAATACATACACTATTAGGAAATGAATTGGCTGGCGAGAAATTAGTCCCAGAGCCTATTATGAATGAAAACCCATTTGTTATCGCTTTTACTATAGAGGTGAACTAATTGACGGATAAAAATGTGAAGAATGCCTCAAAAGAGCGTAAGGAAATAATGATGTTCAGTACAGTGAAACTGTTTACCTAACTTCGGTTGTGAACAGGGCAATGTCAAGGAGATGAGAAGGGGAATATGATTTAGATAAAATATTTGATAAAGAGGAGTGTGTAATCAGAGATAATGCATTGGAATTGGGAAATGAAAATTGTGGTGTAGAATTAGAAATTGATGTAATTCCTGATTTTGTTGTGGACAGTTAGTAGTTGACAAGATTACATAAGAGTGATGAGAGTTTGGAAGAGTCTTAGAGTAAAGCTACTAGAAATGGGATTCGGATTGATGTGTCAGTCTGATATTATGTACAGATTGGTGTGTTATTGGGATAGTGGAGGCCTGCTGAAGTTCCTGTTTGTGATCACCGGAAGGTAAGAAATCAGACTTATTCTAAAAGTAAAATATTGGGTACATGCTATTGCTTTATCCCGTGGTCCTTTTTTGGTTGAATATTTGGGAGTCAGTAAGAATACTGACATGTTACTAAGCCTATTTCATTTGTCAACTATGAAGAGACATGTACCCCAGTACTGTAAGACTTGTGAATTATGTCAGACGAATGGACAAACCCAACTAGACTATACAGCCAGCACAAATGCAGCCAATTCCTTCTTTCACAATTTTCCCAGCAAAAACAGATTGTGTAGGGCTAGAAATATTGCTGTAGATAATTCGAAAGAGTGCCAGGAGGATATGAAAGAATGGTATGAAAATAAATCTAGAAGAAGAGAGTTCAAACCAAGTGATCAAGTGTTGGTATCATTGCCTTCAAAGAGAAAGCCTTTGAAAGCAAGATTTTTTAGTCTCCAGGTGATTGAGAAAAGAGTGTGAGAATTCAACTAAATTGTAAATATTCCAGGAAGACGCAAACCAAACCAATTCTTTTACGTAAACATGATAAAACCGTAATATGATAGAAATTCTTTAAAGGATGATATTTATACCTATGTGTACTGTGCATGTGTTAGGTCTAATAATGTAGCAGCAATAGATGAAGTTGAAAATATGATGTGGAGGACTATATGGAGATAAACTGTTAAACAACTGAAATGTGCTAAATAACTTAGAAAAGAAGCGTGATCATTTAAAAATAAAGAAAAGGATATCATACAAAATTATGCAATTGTTTAGGTCTCCAGTTTTTGCTGTTCCTAAGAGAACTGATAACTGACGCAACACAAAATGATGCTGAGTCTGAAAATGGAAAATCCATTAAGCAACGCCTATTTGAGCGAATCCTAAGGTTAAGGGCATAATGAGAAAAAAGTACAGTATATGCTTGACAGTGATCTGATTGAAATAAAGTAACAGTTTCTGGAGTTCATCCTGTTTGTTAGTAACTAAGCCTAATGGCATTTCCAACAGATTTTTTACCGATTAAAGAAAGGTACATAAGGTCAATGAAGCTGTCTCGAATCCTATTCCAAGAGTGATGTTTGTATAGATCAGATAGGGGATGCTTAATTTGTAACTAAGATGGATTTATTGAAATGGTATTGGGATGTACATCTGACTAAAGGAGGAAAAGAAGTTTATGCATATGTAACTATGAATGGTTTATATCAATATACAGTGTTCTCCTTATATATGAAAAACAGTGGTAGTACTTTCGAGATAATAATATATGAATTATTGTGTGATATTAAGAATTGTTTTGTGTATATAGATGGTATTGTAATGAATTAAAAAACAATTGTATTTAATGAGGTAATTGTTTAACAGGTTGGACTAAGTAAATTTAAATGTTAACCTTTTGACGAGTGAATTTCTCTAGCATCTGTAGAATATCTAAGTTATGTTGTTGGTCAGGGAAGTGTCAAACCAATTAATTCTAATGTGGAAAATATTGTTTGATTTCCAGCACCTACAAAAAGGAAAGAGTTATTAAGATTTCTGGGTATAGCTGAATATTATCGTAGGTTTTGTAAGAACTTTTCAACCATTGTCTTGAAAATTAACCAATTTGCAATCAAAGAAATTCAAATTTATATGGAATGATCGTTGTGACGAGGCCTTTAAGAAATTGAAACAGATGCTAGTAAGTGCACCCATACTTTGTACTCCAAATTATGATAGAAAATTTTAATTGCATGTAGATGCTCGTGATTTTGGAGCTGGTGGAGTTTTAATGCAAGGGAAAGATGATGTTTACTTTTCATTTTGTTAACTTTTAAAGAAGTTTCTTTCGTATCAGAAAAAAACTATAATACTATTCAGAAGGTCACATTGGCATTGACATTAGAGTTGAACTATTCTAAAGTTTATCTCAGAGGATCATATAAGCCGTTCCAAGAGTTTGCGGATCACAATTTCCTTGTATTTTTGCATAAGATGAAATATATAAATCAACATTTGACAAGGTGGAGACCTTTGTTGTAAGATTATAATTTGGTTATTGAGGATATAAGAGGAAATGATAATATTGTAGTTGATGCCTTGTCCCGTATTCCAGTCAGTCATCTGTCAACTTGTGGCTGACTCATACCTATTTTGGGAGGAGGATATTACAGTCATACCTCGTTTTTCCCAATAATTCTTTCAGTTACGCATTATATTTTGATCAGTTTTCTGCGTAATGTATATAATACAATATAGTTTTTTGAAAAGTCTGATTGCTATATGATAAAATGAGAAAATTATTTATTTGTTTGCAAAACTCTTAATCGTGCGCATCTTTACTATTTTACAATGTATTAGGGACTAAGAAAAATATAAGAAGTAAGAGAAATTGAAAGAAATTATTTGTAAAGAAAAATGGAAAAGTTGTGCAAAGTTTCTTTTTTTATATCTCTCTTCTTCTGGACTCTGGTTTTGGATAGGATGTTGTATAACACTTGTCTGGTTAATGTATAAGGTTATCTATCTTTGTGATTTCAAGCAGTTATGTTGTATATTGAGGTCAGTATTTTTGCATGCGACTGAGCAAGTGAGATAGATAGAGGGAGAGCATTGTATTTGGAGCAAATCATGTTATATGTATATGTTGAGAGACCATATGTTTATTTTGATAATGCAAATATATTTATGTTATTTCTTTAGACCTGTGTTTGGTATTTAAACCAAAGGATGAATGGAATGGGGATAATATTAAGCGGTCGTCAGCTTGTTGAAGATGTTAGCCAAATGATAAGGGGCATCTGCTCTTAACTAAATCGCTCTGTTAAGAGAAATAATTATTTTAGATTTCTGATCTAATGGGCCTATGGGATGATTATACATCCCTAAAGGAAGGGGTGTTTTCGTGACATGGGCACTTGTGAGGGAGATCAAACCAAGCGTACTGGAAGAGGAAGCAAGTTAATTGATTGTCCAGTGTAGCAAGTTGTAACGCAGTGTTGTTGGTTAATTCTCTGTTGTGTTAATGTGTATGTACTGGTGAAGTTTTACGTAAAAAGTAAGTGTTTATGCTTGTACGAAATTTGTGATTAAACTTGGGAGATAACCCAAAAAATAGGATTTACACTTTTCTTACCAGTGCAATATAGATGAATTACTCTAGATGGCAGCGATGTATGATATTCCTCTGAGGTCAAATACCAAAAAGTGATATGGAAAGAGAATTAAACGATGAATTGGTTTCCTTATCAATATTTGAGGAACTTGGTTTTAAACTTCGGTGACTGTGAAATGTAGATGAGTTAAAAGGTGGCATTGGAGACATTCAGGATACACTTTGAGCTGAAGAAAATGCAATATGGAGGCAAAAAGAAAGAGAATACAGACAGACATTTAAAAAGAAAGAATACAGGCAGAGGCAAAAAAAGAGATGATAGAGACAAAAATAGAGGTCAGACTTAGAAAATCAGAAATAGAGGTGAGGACAGGTACAAGAACAGGAATTGGAGATTAAGAAGATTGAGTAAATCAGTTACCTGAGTTCATTTAAGGAGAAGCTGAGGATTTCTTTATTCAGTTTGAAAAAGTTGCAGCTATTAAAGAACGGGATGAAAGTGACTGTGCTATGTTGGTGCAGAATAAAGTTAAGGGTAAGACTACAGAGGCGAATGCATGTCTGCGTATGATTGAATCAGTGGATTATAAGGCTGTTACAGAAGTAGTGTTAAAGACGGTGGAAATGGATGCAGAAGTGTACTGGAGGAACATTATTGACATTACGGAAACAAGCTGACAAACTCATCTTGAGGTGGCTATAGAGTGTGGAATGAAATTCGACCGGTGCTGTGAGTCGGATGAAGTCGAGACGATGGATGAATTACGACAACCAATCTGCTGGAACATTTCAAAAGCATTATACTCCTCGAAATTAACTATGAAATAATCACGAATAGTGTGAAGAATGTGATGGATGTGGACAGGATAGCTGACCAGTTTGAAGTGGCACACAAAATGTAAAGATATAGGTGTCATATAAACAAAATGGAGTAAGGTAGAGTTATCGGAAGAATTATGATAAACAATACAAACATCAGAACTCTTCCAATGTTAAGCAACCTAATACACATAATTTAGTGGAAGGCCACAAAACTATGTATCACCAAATTCTAGAGGGAATATATACCAATGTCAAGCACCATACAAGTATCCAAGTCCTCATCCCAATCTTAATCCTTATGCTAGTAGGCAGTAGAGACAACCAATGAAATGTTTGGGATGTGGAAAAATTGGTCACGCTAAATATCAGTGTCAGAAAACCCCAAAGCTTGTGGGATTAACTGCTGCTTGGGGAAAGACCCAGGATAATTGTGATGTAAGAGGTAATGAGTGCAGTGTGAGGAAACCAAAGTCTGCAAATTTTGAGCCATTTATTACTGAAGGAAAGGTTAGCATTAAAGGTAGTCCTAAAAGAAAAAGAATAACGTTAGAGATATTGGAGCAAATCAGAGCGTAATTCTGAAAGAAGTATTAGAGTGAGCTGAGGAGCCTTACCCTGATGAAAAAATAAGTGTAAGAAGGTTAAGATCAGGGATGACTGTCCCATACATAATGTGCATCATGAGGGTGGATTTATGAGTGTCAGTGAGAAAGTTGGGGTATGTGAGGAGCATACTATATCTGGAATACATATACTATTAGGGAATAAATTGGCTGACGAGAAATTAGTCCCAGAGCCTATTATGAATGAAAATCATTTGATGTCACGGCTACTATAGAAGTAAACCAATTGTCGGATAAAAATATGGAGAAAGCATGAAAAAAGTGTAATGTAAAGATGATGTACAGTACAGTGAAACTGTTTACCCAACTTCCTTTTCTAAACAGGGAAATGCCAGAGATGAGAAGTTGAAAATGATTTAGGTAAAATATTTGATAAAGAGGAGTGTGTAACCAGAGATAATGCAGTGGAATTGGGAAATGAGAAATGCAGTGTGGAATTAGGAATTGATATTCTTCCAGATTTTGTTGTGGACAGTGAGTAGTTCACAAGGTTGCAGAAGAGTGATGAAAGTTTAGAAGAGTCTTGGAGTGAAGTTGCTAGAAATGGGAGTGGAAGTGATGTGTTAGTTTGATATTATGTGTAGATTGGTGTGTTATTGGAAAGTGGAGGCCTGCTGAAGTTCTTGTTTGTGATCACTGGGAGGTAAGAAAGCAGACTTATTCTACAGAAAAATATAGGGTATATGTTATTGCTTTATATCGTGGTTCTTGTTAGTTTGGACATTTGGGAGTCAGTAAGACTACTGACATGTTACTAAGTCTATTCTCTTGGCCACATATGAAGAGACATGTATCCCGGTACTGTAAGACTTGTGAATTATGTCAGCGAGTGGATAAACTCAATTAGATTATACAGCCAGCACCAATGCAACAAATTCCTGCTTTTTTGTAAATCTTTTAGCAAGAACAGATTGTGTAGGGATAGAGATATTATTGTAAAAAATTTGAGAGTGCCATGAGCATATGAAAGAATGGTATGACAATAAATCTAGAAGAAAGCTCAAACCAAGTGATCAAGTGTTCGTATTATTGCCTTCGAACAGGAAAGCCTTTGAAAGCAAGATTTTTTAGTCTCCAGGTGATTGAAAAAAAGAGTGGGAGAATTCAACTATATTGTAAATATTCCAGGAAGACGCAAGCCAAACCAATTCTGTTATGTAAACATGATAAAACCATATTATGATAATAAATTCTTTAAAAGATGATATTGATACCTAAGTGAATTGTGCATGTGTTAGGTCTGATAATGAAGAGGCAATAGATGAAGGTGAAAATATGAATATGGGGACTATATGAAGATAGACTTTTAAACAATTGAAATGTGCTAAACAACTTAGAAAAGAGGCGTTATCATTTAGAAATTGAGAAAAAAAGGAATCATACAATATATACAATTGTTTAGGTCTCTATTTTTTGCTGTTCGTAGGAGAACTGATAACTGATGTAATAAAACATGATGTTGAGGTTGAAAATGCAACACCCATTAAGCAATACCTACTTTGAGCGAATCCTAAGGTTAAGGGCATAATGAAAAAAAAAGTACAGTATATGCTTGACAGTGATCTGATTGAAAAAATGTAATACTTTTTGGAGTTCACCATTTGTGTTGGTAACTAAACCTGATGGTATTTCTAATACATTTTTTACCAATTACAAAAAGGTAAATAAGGTCACTGAAGCTGGCTCGTATCCTGTTCCAAGAGTGATGTTTGTCTTGATCAGATAGGAGATGCTAAATCTGTAACTAAGGTGGGTTTATTGAAATGGTATTGGGATGTATATCTGACTATGTATATTGATAGAAAGTGTTCTCCATTGGTATGAAAAACAGTGGTAGTGCTTTCGAAAGGTTAGTATATGAAGTATTGTGTGATATTAAAAATTGTTTTGTGTATATAGATGGTATTGTAATGAATTCAAAAACAATTGTATTTAATGAGGTAATTGTTTAACAGGTTGGATTAAGTAAATTTAACTGTAAACCTTTTGAAGAGTGAATTTCCTACAGCATCTTTAGAATATCTAAGGTATATTGTTGGTCAGGGAAGTGTCAAACCAATTAATGCTAATGTGTAAAATATTGGTGGTTTTCCAGCACCTACAAAATGGAAAGGGTTGTTAAGGTTTCTGGTTATGGCTGGATATTATCGTTGGTTTTGTAAGATCTTTTCAACCATTGTCTTACCATTAACTAACTTATAATCAAAGAAATTCAAACCTATTTAGAGTGATCATTATGACGAGGCCTTTAAGAATTTGAAACAGATGCTTGTAAGTGCACCCATACTTTGTACTCCAAATTATGAGAGAAAATTTAAATTGCATGTAGATGCTCGTGATTTTGGAGCTAGTGGAGTTTTAATGCAAGGGAAAAATGATCTTTATATTTTCATTTTGTTATTTTTCAAAGAAATTTCTTTCGTATCAGAAAAACTATAGTACTATTGAGAACGTCATATTGGTATTGATATTAGGATTGAATCATTTGAATGTATATCTGAGAGGATCATGTAAGCCGATCCAAGAGTTTATTGATCACATTTCCATTGTATTTTTGCATAAGATGAAATACATAAATCAACATTTGACAAGGTGGAGTCCTTTGTTATAAGATGATGATTTGGTCATTGAGGATATACGAGGAAATGATAATATTGTAGTTGATGACTTGTCCCGTATTCCAGTCAGTCATCTGTCAACTTGTGGCTGACTCATGCCTATTTTGGGAGACGGATATTACAGTCATATCTACTCTTTCTTAACAATTCTTTTAGTTACCCATAATATTTTGTTTAGTTTTCTGTGTAATGCACATATTAAAATAAAGTTGTTTGAAAAGTCTGATTACTATATGCTAAAATGAGAAAAGTATTTATTTGAATGCGAGTCAATTAATCGCGTGCATCTTTACTATTTTCCAATATATCGGAGACTAAGAAAAAATGTAAGATGGAAGAGAAATTGAAAGAAATTACCTGTATACAAAAATGGAAAAAGTTTTGCAAAGTTTTTTTCTTATTTCTCTCTTTGGCTGAACTTCGGTTTTGGTAAGGATGTTGTATAACATTTGTTTCGTTAATGTATATGGTTATCTATCTCGGTCATTTCAAGCAATTATGTTGTAATTGAGGTCAGAATATTTGCATGCGCATGAGCAAACAAGATAGATAGAGGGAGCGCATTATATTTGGAGCAAATCATGTATGTATATGTTGATAGAGCACATGTTTATTTTGATAATGTAAGTATATCTATGTTATTTCTATAGACCTGTGTTTGGTATTTAAGCCAAGACTGAATGGAAAGGAGATAATATTAAGCGATCCTTAGCTGTCAGAAGATGTTAATTAAATGAGAAGGGGAATCTGAACAGAACTGAATCTCTCCGTTAACAGAAACAATTATTTCAGATTTCTGATCAAATTGGCCTATGGGATGATTATACATCCCAATAGGAAGAGGTTTTGTCGTATGAAGAAATAAGTGTAAGAAGATTAAGATCAGGGATGACTGTCCCATGCATAATGTGCATTATGAGGGTGGATTTATGAGTGGCAGTGAGAGAGTTGAGGTATGCGAGGAGCTTATTTTATCTGGAATACATGTACTATTGGGGAATAAATTGGCTGGCGAGAAATTTGTCCCAGAGCCTATTATGAATGAGAATTCCTTAGATGTCGAGGCTACTATAGAGGTGAACCAATTGACGGATAAAAATGTGGAGAATGCCTCAAAGGAGTGTAAGGTAATTATGATGTACAGTACAGTGAAACTGTTTACCCAACTTCTGTTGTGAACTGTGAAATGTCAAAGAGAAAGGAAGTTGAATATGATTTAGGTAAAATATTTGATAAAGAAGAATCCGTAACCAGAGATAATGCAGTAGACTTGGGAAATGAGAAGTGGAGTGTGGAATTAAAAATTGATGTAATTCCAGATTTTGTTGTGGACAGTGAGTAGTTGACAAGGTTACGGAAGAGTGATGAGAGTTTGGAAGAGTCTTGGAGTGAAGCTGCTAGAAACGGGTGTCGGATTGATGTGTCAGTTTGATATTATGTACAGATTGGTGTGTTAATGGGAAAGTGGAGGCGTGCTGCAGTTCCAATTTGTGATCACTGGGAGGTAGAAGGTAGACTTATTCTAAAAAAGAAATATAGGGTACATGTTATTGATCTATCCTGTGCTTCTTGTTTCGTTGGACTTTTGGGAGTTTGTAAGACTACTGATAGGTTACTAAGTCAATTTTATATGCCAAAGATGAAGAGACATGTATCCCGGTACTGTAAGACTTGTGAATTATGTCAGCGAGTGGTTAACCCAACCAGACTATACAGCCAGCACCAATGCAGCCAGTTCCTGCTTTTTGTAAATCTTCTAGCAAAAACAGATTGTGTACGGCTAGATATATTGCTACAGAAAATTTGAAAGAGTGCTAGGAGGA
>JAUUEC010003360.1:0-12883 GCA_032361885.1 Panulirus marginatus
TGTGGTATCCAGCATCTCTCTCTTGACCTCCACACCCTCACATGACCCGTACCTAAACACCAATTCTCTGCTTCACTCTCTACTTTGGACTGAATTACTGAATCTAGTATTTCCTCAAGGCAAGTTGACTCCTAAGATGCAATAGTGTTGGCTGGGTTCCCGTGGCACGCTCAGGGGGGCGAACGCAACGACACCTGTTGAGGCATATGGTTCTCACGTGACCGGCCCTCTGGGTCTGGTCCTCCATCAACACAGGAACGAGCGACGGTCGGGAAAAAATCAATGTTACATCCGTGTTCAGAGGCGCCATCGGGCCTCCATCCTGCATCCATGGCCGACTGTCCGTCGCCACACTGAAGGATGTTACTTCCTCCCAACATCTCTCAACATGTGTGTAACACTGAGACACCGACGCTACAAATTGTTATTTCTTAAGTCATTATCAACTATAAAAAAATATCTACTGGTATGTGAAGTCACGCAGTCAGAAGCACAAGGAGAGGTGAGCCGTCAACAATTCCAGCAATGGATCAGTTAAAAATTGGTGTACGTATATGATGAGGAACCAGGGCGGACGGCTGGAAGCTGTGGGATGTGACAGTTCTCGAAGACAGATTGAGGGGTTCCTGACGCCTCATGGGTCACACTACGAGACTCCCAGGATCGCTGGGTGAGCCTGACCACACGCACCTCAGACAGGCACGTTACTAGGGTGGTCAGGGAGAGAGAAGGTTTAAGGACACATTCGAAACAGCTGAGGTCAAAATTACTGGACGATGATTACTAGGATTAGAGTGACCTCCCCTTTATGAAATGGCCTGAACGAGAGCACGGTCCATGACCAGTTCTTTGGGCAGAAGGAAATCATTTGTCAAGAAAGGAATGCGCCTCACATCTTGCGATAAGTGTATAGAGAAAGGGGTTCGTAAGAGGGATTTTTAGTGTGCATAAGAGGCAGGTCTGGAGGAGGATATATGTGGGAACCGTTCAGACAAGGACGAGCACAAGAAATCCACAGAATGGAGCTCGACCAGTAGAACGTCATATGGAGGGGTGACACGAGAGGCTGCCTGGTTCTGCCTGAGACCCATGTGTACCTAAGACCGGCAGGTGAGAAGACACGAACAAGCGTCTGAAGAAATAACGGCTGAGTGATAGTGAGAGGAAGGCGTTCCCTAACTCGGTACGTCCGGTCCCTGGTCCGTCTGGCTCAGACGAAGGCAATCACACCAGGCCGGGGAGAGACAGGCTTACAGGGTTGACAAATGTATGCACTCCACTGCACGCTCTCAACAATTTACTACACACACACACACACACATACATCACGTGATAAGCAACAGTCGTCACAAGTTAAGTTGATAACGAAATCTAGCAAATTACTCCACTGAGCCTTCCTACTATGACCCACCTAACGGTTAAAGAGAAAGGCGTAGCCAAAGACAGGAGACAGCTCCAGGAGTGCAATGTTGTGCAGCAACAGTGAACAGCATTACAGCTGTACAAGACATGAGCGTCTACCACGTCTGTTCTTTATGGCTGGTGTGTGACCGTTGATAATAGTATAAGGCATTGGCTTTACTGACCGCATTTTTACTGTGTACGGAATTCAGCCAGTCCCTCGTCGCGTATGCTCATATCCTCTTACACAAAGGTCGTATACAGACAGGATAACACACACGAGCGCCTGCCCACACTTGCATATAATCCCGACGTCACAGAAACACTCATGGTTATGGAAGGTGTTACAGAAAGACTATGGGCTAAATAATTAAGTAATTCCTCTTGGTGGCAAGTATTATCTGCAGAGAAAGTGGTCAAGCTTAGAGGAAAGATAATCCTGAATTCACTGAAGAACGAAGGATGTATTGATGGCAATAAATGACGGAAAAAATCGCGTAATTCCTATCGGACTGAAGAACTCCAGGACTGTAACTTTAATTTACATACTTGTCGTCTGTGTAGTGCTTTATCGAATCTACTTTTGAATTAGTTTTTTTTTTTTTTATGTTATCTGAGACGGCACGGGCAGCTGAAGCCCTAATCAAGGCCATCCCATTAACGCTATATATATATATATATATACCCTAGCCTGAGCCAGGTACCCATTTTATCGACCAAGCCCTAGGGGTGGATGAACAGCTGGGTTGACTGTGGACCGACTGCCGCAACCAGGATTCGAACCTATGCGCTCGACCATGGGCGGCCCGTGAATGCGTCACGGTCAGGGACGCTAACCGCTACACCACGGAGGTCCATTATGAGGTCATTATCTCTGAGAGACTTTTCATTTTATGATGTAGTTATTGTTATTTCGATTTTTCTCTTTGAGGAAGTTTGGAATCGGGTTCTGATCTCCAAGCTCCCTTCTTTTTGGCTTAACTCTCTCGTTCCGGTCTACCTACGCAGTTGTTTATGGATCAGTGTCTCTTTCCCAGTCAACAGCGGTGTCCCTCAGGGTTTTGTCCAGTCTCCATCGCTCTCTCTACTTTTTATCAACCATTTCCTTTCTTCAGGAAACAACAAAATGCGCTTGTACCCTGACGACTCAGCACTACATTCCTCCACGTCTCTCAGGCTTTCTCCATCTTTCCCTGTTGGATCTATGTCTCGTCTCGTCACAACTCCCTCCATCAGCACTGACTTGGACAGGATTTCGCAGTGGGATAGATGTAGCTTAGTTTAATTCATCTCGAGCCAAAAAAAATCAGTTTTCTCTGTATAGCACCTAACAACTTTTCCGTCTCCTATTACGTCTCTAAAGTTCCATCACACGACAAAATGAACATATTTGGTACCACTGTATCGTTCAATCTGTTATAGATACTCCACATTACACAAATAACCATCCTGTTCAGATGCTGGAGAGTTTTGTCTTTTGAGTATTTCATTAGCTTATGGAAATGATTACTGCTCCCATATCCGGGGAGGGGGTTTCTAGCTCTGCCTACCAGACAGACTCTGGTCTAAAGCATTTCAAGTTATCAACTCTCCCAGCCTGACCTCAAAACTTGACCCCCATGCCTTACACGTAAATGTTGGTTCTCCTTCTCTCTACTACAGATATTCAGCTCCCTAGAACTGGCTGCTTGTATGCCTACACCGTTAGCTAGACCATGTAACAATCAGTCAGCCATTTCGTCATACGATTTTTGCCTGGCCGTCAGCAACTGAAGGTTGGACCGCTGTCATTATCTCTCAACATCGTTAAGCTTTGCATCTCTTTATCATTACATGTCTCTCCAAACTTATTCTCCTCCTCTAAATTCTCTTCCTCATAAAGCCATTTTTTTTTTGTTTCATCTAAGGCCTGGCCTTGATGAAGACCTCAGACTGTAACTGGAGTTATTGACGTGAGAAGGAGGAGGTAACAATAACAACTGCCTGACCACATTCAAGTCTACCTTCTGCCACTCACGTCTTAACCATTGCTTTAGTAGTGAAACAACTTTCGTGTAAAGGAGTGTCTGGCGACCTCCCATGCCACACCTGGTGAACTCCGATCTGGCCTGTGTCGGGTTAAAGCCACCGTCTCGCCTCTGGGGACAAAGGGATTCCGTATTCTACCCACACTCCCACTGCACGCGTCCACGGAAGCCCACTTCTTCATCTTTGTAACATGAGCCCAGAAACCAGTACACACTCCTCTGCTTACGCTCAGAGTACTGTTATCCCTGCACCATAGATAAAGTCTACTAAGTTCTGGCCTGTCTTTCTGATCTCATGCCTTTGTAAATTTCCTCTCGCCCCCATCCAGTTTCCCGTCTTTGACCATCTTCCGCCTTCTTCTCCTAGGCATATGTGCACTGCACTATTTTACCGAGTATCTCTCTGCTGTCACCAAAGACACTAAAGCTGCTCTCGCAGACATAAAGTCTTTTGATGATGACAGCAGAGACACCATCCTTGAGCAACTTGCTGCGTTTGTAGTTCAGGGTTTCCTTCGGTGGATCAAGGCTTGTCTCACTAATTGGCCGTCCAAAGAACCCATTCGTGGAATGCTAATTGATATTAAACCGTCTGATCTTCGTTACATATCAGGAAGGGGTTCTTAGACCTACCCGTCTACAATATGCAGATACTTAAACGTGCTTCTGGTCATATTATTCAGGATGGTGACCACGCTCTGAGCTATGTCGATGACAACTGTGTATGAGCGGCCACACGTCACCGGCCCTATGAATTTACTGTGTCTTCCAGATGCTGTGTGCTTAGCTTTTCTGTGGAAACCAAGATGTAGTGGGAACATCTGAAGCACAGCGAGGCTAAATCACTCCTTAAGAGCGATGTAAAGGAGCAACACAATGTCGGGGTGTTTACCATACCCTGGGCTAACCTTTCTAATCTCGTCATCAGTCTTCAAAGCGTATACATCATCTTCTCCAACCTCTTTGCGCTCTTACTGGTAGAGGTGTAACACTGCCAGGTCCTGTAACTTCTTTTACACTTAGTTCCTAATCGGCTTCCGTGCACCGCTCCTCCAAGCCTCACCTGCTGATCTAAGGGAGATTGTAGGTCATCCAAAACGAGGCCATGCATCTTGGCTGCGCTTGTCCCAAAGCCACCCGCGCTGTTAACAGGAGGCATGAGCTGCGTTTCCCTTTATATATGGTATGATACGGTAATCTTGACAGCTAGTGTTATAGGTGTTAAGTGTCCTCACAAACCTCCCTTAGCCTTCATCTTCTCTACTCTCCTACAGACAGCACTAACCAAATATATCACTTGGAGGAACCGCTGATCCCTTGTCATGATACATCATGCCCGCCTCTGGTTCCCATCTATCGCCCTTAAGATACTCTCTCTTACGCTGTCTATCCCGCCAGCACTCATCCATCCCAAACTTTGCAGCCCCAGCTTAACTTCCAAGTCCTTAATGACCACACAAGTCCCACATAATATTACCTGACCATTGTGCCAGATGCTGTTGTCTCAGTCCACCCTGACGGTTCCTGCAGGAGGCGCGGTGGGCGAAAGTGGCTGTGTTTTCATGTTCACGGATGATTGTATCCACTCCGCTAATCTATGCCTCTCTGAATGGGTCAGTACCACTCATAGTAAACTGTTGCAGTCCCCACAATATCTCGTTCACAAGTCTGTCAACTGCTTCATCACCACTGATTTCCAGTTAGCTCTGAAGTCCCTTAATAGTCTCAAACCGAAGTGTTATTCTAGTGTCCAGGTCTTAGTCAGCAGCCGCACCAAGTGAGATCCTACGGATTCCCTTCCATATAGACCTTACCAGTCATGACTCTGCTGATGTCACTGCTCGAGGGGTGTATGCCACACGAACTTCTGGCATTCTCCTGGTTATCGTGTGTCGTACCATCAAGACTTTACTGCTTAGAGAGTCGGGCGATGGCATTGCCAACCTCCGTCTCGCCAACAGGCCAGGTAGTGCTGGTGTCAAGTACCATTACTGGCTACTCTAACTCCAGACATAGAATATGGAATGCGTAAACAGTGTTCCAGTGAGCGCGACATGGTCGCTGTCTGTATCCGAATGGGTTATAAGGACGTCTGGCAGCTTGAAGCTGACCCCCAGCCTATGTTACTCACTATAAACTTTGTGATGCGCCCACCAAGCATTCCCTGCATATCTGTTTCACGCTCCACAGGCTTTCATTTAAGGAGGTACGTGAGTATCTAGTAGATTATTCTCACCAATTGAAATCTGTTCTTCTGCTATAAATATACCCACTCCTAATGTCTGTATCTCGTTTTTCTTTTTATTTGTCCCGCTGTCAGTGGCGAGTTTATCGTGCACCCCCCATGCTCATTCTGTGAGCGGTAGCACGAAAGGATTACAGAGGTCACAATGAGTCTTTTCGTCACATCCCTAGCGGAGTACAATCATTAAATTAATTGTTACAAAGTTGGGTCATTTCATAAGCTAAGTCTTTCATATGGTAAGTTTTACCAAACTAGATGCAAAAGTGGATACAATTCTATGATTTCAGGTATCTTGTTATTAACAATGAAGTGTTGTGACATTTCTTTAGACCTTTCCCTAAAGGCTTTATTTTTTGCACATTCTAAGACATAGTGTAATAGTTTGTGTACAGATCTTTGGCCACAAACTTTATGATTCACATGATTAACGTCTCCAGCCAGGCCAAATATTACTTATAGCCAAGCCTTAGTCTGGTAATTACATCATGTAATCTGCTGATCTTATTACTTTCTCCATATACGTGTTTTGCTTTACACATTTCACAGTGATGGAAAATGTTTGTACCTGTGCTTATCTGTACTCGTCTAAATGCTTCAAAAAGGTCTGTTAGTTCTTTCAAATTACAGGTTTTGAGGCTTCTGACTGACAACCCAATGTTGTTTTCAAAAGCATCTTTGGTCAGTGCAAGTTTGGCTAAAGCATCAGCTTTGTCATGCTCACAGGGGCCTATATGAGAGGGAATCCATAACAATTTAATCTGAATCCTTTGAGCAATAATGTTTGAATATCTGTCTCTGACTTCAAGAGACCAATATGTTACATTCTGATCTGAGGGCAACAAGGGCAAGTAATGAGGATATGGTGATTTCTTCAAGTTGTATGGCGGACAATTCAGTGTGTAAGGAAGATGCCCAGTTGTTTATTCTATCATTCTTTTCTAATCTGTTACCATTGGGCTGGATCACAGTGGCACAACTTCTTGCCCTCTCAGAGAGTTGTGTTACTGTCAGTCTGGAGTTTTGTATATTTTAAGGGCACTGCTTTTGGTTAAGTTCTGAAGGTGGAGACTGCAAGTAATTAGTTTCTTAGGTGGATAAGTCGATATGTATGGTGATGCTAAAAGGAATTATGGGGCTAGGATGGGGGAAAGCGCTGCTGCTGTCCTAATATTAGACAGATGACGTACTCCAAACATTATCATTTGATTGGCTGTCATTTGGATCCATTCAGATGCACTTGTGCCATTGCATATATGGTTTAACAATTCTTTCGAGATAACATCATCAGGATCAGCCCGCAGAAGTTTGTCCTATCATAAGACTGATTTCAAGTATTCTCTCCTCAGTGCTGTGAATACTAAGTTTTTTCCGCAAGTTGAGTACTTTAGTGGACTTCGGGGAACCAAGTATGATTCTTAGGGCTTCATTCTGCATCGTATGAGGTCCTCAGCCTAACTACGTAACGTGCTCAGCGATCAGTCTACCGTCCGTGTATACGGGTACTGACTGAACATGAAATGTATGTGTGTGTGTGTGTACTGAATCCACAAGGCCACTAAGCTCACCTTTGTAACTTGTCTTACTTTCTGCTTTAATGTTCATATTTATCGGTACTGTAGTATACCTTGTGGTACACACCAGGCTCCTGCATTTACCGTGAGAAGGTGCAAATAAGTGTGTTACTAAACCAATGAACCCAGCTTAGCTTCCTTCCTCGCAGTCTTTATCTAGCCTGCCACCCCCAACCCCCAACCCTCCTCAAGTTCCTCTTCTCAGTCTTTATCACGTTCGCTGTAATCCGTCAGTCTGCGCGTCACTGGCCTTATCCTGCCGACCCTTATCCCTTGCTTCCTCCCAACCGGTTCTATCGCCTCTTTCCTTCCCTCTGTCTCTGTCCTCCCCGTCCTGACCCCTTACTCTCCACCTTTACCTCGTCCCACACCTGACCCTTCACTTTTTGCCTCACCGAACCGCATCCACCATCGTTCCCCGCTTGCCTTCCCACTCTCTCTTTCTCATCCACCCTCGCGTCCTCTTTGGACTGTATTTATCCTGCTTGTTCTGATCCCTCACTTACCTCCCCACAGTCTTTATCATGTCCGTTGTCACCCCTTCCCTCCCCCACGGCCACCCTCGTCCCTTCCACAGTAGACAATAGGGGGCAGAGTGGGGGGGGGGAACGTCTGGGCCCCCAAGGATGACGGCCACAGCTCTGAGTGCATCTGGCAGATTTCTCTCATGTTTTTTTTTCCTCTCGGACGTCAGTGGGAAGCGTTACATTGAATTGGCTGTCGCCAATATCATATCACTTAAGACACTTATTCTTTCTTTAAAGAGAAGTTTTCCTACTGTGGCGAGACGAGAGAATTTGTGGCATTTTCGTTGACATTTTATGGCAGCCACAAAATGTTGGTTGTAAGCGGTAATGTGAGAGGTTGATGAAATTGGTTAGTTTTAGCGCGCGGAGCCTAACAAGTGACACGCGTCACTGCCTCCCATCTTGTGTAGGACAACCCCTCCCCCCCCATTCGCCGGGTACATCTATCGTAATATCATCCATTGCTGTGTCCTGAGCACACAGCATCCTCATGCTGTTATGATCCTTCAACTTTATCAACGTTTACCCTCTCGCTCGGCCTCTGAATTAAGCTTTTATGAGTTTCCCGCACAAACACCCGGGCAGTGCGCATGTGCAGCCTCAGAGGGCGGGAAAAGAACACGTGTTTATAACTGTTGCCGCGTACCATTGTGTACATGGCCGGGGAACCGGGGCCTAGGTGTTCTTCTCGCCTCACATAACATGGCAGATGAAAGAAAAGGTGTTACTGTGGCACACGGTGTCCACTTTTGAGATATAGATAACGAGGTAAATAAAAAAATGGATAACAGATCTGGCCCCACCCAAAATGAGTCAGCGCGGGAAGGCATTGATCGCCATAAACACCCCCACGCTGCACCCCGTCCGCTCCTCCCTCCCTGCTCTGCCCCCTCGCACCGACACACACAACCCCCTCCCCCACCAACCCTACGACTACCCCTCTCTCCACCGCCCGTCGCTCCCCTCCAGCCGCCGGTAGCTCCTGTACCCCTCGCTCGCTGCCTCCCCTTATTTCACGCAATTTGAGGCAGGGTCTACCCTCCCGTCTCACTCTCCCCGCGCGCTCATATCGGCCAGATACCAGGCTCTCTCTCTCTCCGTCTCTCTCACGCTCTCTTCCACATAGTTTGCGTCGCGCATCTAGTGAGTGTTTTGTTTCTGGTGTCTATTTGAACACGGCAATGTGATGATGACTTCGTGGTGATTTACCGTGAGCTGGCGATGTAGTCCTGTGATCTGTGATAAGAGAGGTTAATGGAAGCCTTGACTGAACCAACTTAAAGAGAGAGTTCCCCAAACTTGTGCATACTCGCAGTGGTACAGTTTCTATGGAGGGAACAAGTGCATACTGATTCCCCACATTTTATAAAAGATGTATACATTGAATAGATATATCAATTAAGATAACAATAAATGTTGTGCAGTGAATTACGTAGCGATAAAACGTATATTGAAATACTAAGGAGTGCGATGAAGACAAAGTCGGAACCTCAGTTTGTGGTAGTCTGAGGACTGAGATTTCAGATTCGACAAGTTTTTTCTCTGGAGACAAAGGCGCCCATCCGCAAAACGGTGAGGTCACTGCAGACTCGGTTGCAGAGGAGGTTATGCAAAATTGAAAGTTGCAAGGGAGACGGACCCCCGGGGATTTGATCCACCGGCAGCCGCACACTGCTTTGCTCTGTGGTGCTCACAGAGACCTTACTCATCGACGGGACCAGGGACGCTGTAGGAGCGGTGGTCGCTGTGTGAATGATGAGCCTCATACTGCAGTAGCCGGATGATTCCCATTGCTGTGGCGAAGTGGTATTTGCTGTTGTGGCTGTGTGATTTCTAAAGCTGTGGCTGCATGATTTCCAGTGCTGTGGCTGGATGAATCTCGGCGCTGTGGTTGGATGGTTTTTAGTGCTATGGCCGAGTGGTTCCTAGCGCTGCGGACGCATGAATCCCAGTGCTGCGGCTGGATGAGTCCCAGCGCTGCGGCTGGATGAGTCCCAGCGCTGCGGCTGGATGAGTCCCAGCGCTGCGGCTGGATGAGTCCCAGTACTGCGGCTGGATGAGTTCCAGTGCTACGCTTGGATGTGTCCCAGCGCTGCGGCTGGATGAGTCCCAGCGCTGCGGCTGGATGAGTCCCAGTGCTGCGGCTGGATGAGTCCCAGTTCTGTGGCTGGATGAGTTCCAGTGCTACGGCTGGATGTGTCCCAGTGCTACGGCTGGATGTGTCCCAGTTCTGCGGCTGGATGAGTCCCAGTGCTACGGCTGGGTTAGTCCCAGTGCTGCGGCTGGATGAGTCCCATTGCTACGGCTGGATGTGTCCCAGCGCTAAGGCTGGATGTGTCCCAGCGCAACGGCTGGATGTGTCCCAGCGCTACGGATGGATGTGTCCCAGTGCTGCGGCTGGATGAGTCCTAGTGTTGAGACTAGATGAATCCAAATGCTGTGGACGGATGGTTCCCATTGCTGAGGCTGGCTGAATCCAAATGCTGAGGGCGGATGATTAATCCTCAGTGCTGAGGCCGGATGAATCCAAAGGCTGTGGGCGGATGATTCCTAGTGCTGTGGCTAGATAAACCCCAGTGCTGTGGGTGGATGAATTCAAGTCCTGTGGTTGGATGATTTCCGGTTCTGTAACTGTGAATTCTAGCGCTGTGGCCGTGTGATTTTTTAGTGCTGTGGCTACTTTATTCTTAGTACTGTGGTTGGATGAATCCCAGCGTTGTGGCTGCTTGAATCTCAGCGGTGTGCCTAGATGATTCCCAGTGGTCGAATAATTCCTAGTGCTGTGCCTGTGTGATTCCCAGTGCTGTAGCCGGTTGATTCCTAGTGCCATGCGGGTGATTCAAAGTGCTGTGGCTTCCTGGTGCTGTGGCCCGATGATTCTTAGTGCGTTTTGCCGTGTGATTCCCAGTGCTATGGCCACGTGATTCCTGTGCCTGTGGTCGGATAACATAATGCAGTGGTCGAATTGTACCTAGTGCTGTTGGCTTCCCAGTGCTGTGGTCGGATGATTCCTGTTGTTTATAGATTACTGAATTTGTTTGGGTTTGGTAAGTGTTGGTAGTGTTGCCGGATACCTGAGTAAGAGACGGTAATGCAGAGTGATGACTTCAGATAACGAAGTTCCAAAGGTCGGATGACGGAACTGCCGTAGGATATTGAGGGAGAGGGATGGGGTGGGGGGGGGAAACCGGATGTTTAAAGGGTAGAGATGTATCGGATTACTGAATGTTCCCCGGTTAGAATGATGAGTGGGTTTAAAGGCCGGATGAGAAGAGGTGCAGAGGTCGGATAACTGAAGTCAGGGTAGTGGATAAATCAAGGTGTTGGGACTGGTGACTGGCATTCAATGAACATTTGCTAGCAGTGAGTTCGCACAAGGAATATATTCTTGGCCGGATAACGGAAGGACAAATGGCCGTATACTGGGTAGTGGAGGACACAGGTACAGCAGAGGTACCGACCTGTGCTTCGCGCACCTCCGATTCCCGACGAAGGTCCGAGAATAACATTTTAAACTTTCTGCTCCCTCGTGACGTCACAGGTAGCGGGAGGGCGTGACAGTGGCCAGTCAGGCGGAGCGAGGCGGTCACGGAGGCCTCCCCCCCCTACCCCACTGTGTTAGGGAGCCCCGTTAGGGAGGGCGGGAGTGAGCAGGGTTCCCAATCACAGCCTCGAGACCCTGAGCGAAGCTCCAGTCATCCATCGATGTACACGATAAAGAAAAAGCTTAACTAACTAATTTTCTTTTAAAGCCCACACACATCACCACTCCACACGCACCCCCGCCCGGTCCGCCAGGGGTATGATAGATAAAGACACTAGAAATACGTAGCCAGCAAACCTTTCAGTCGCTTGAGCAAAACCTACACCATAAACCTGTACACTGAGTGACTATCATTCATTTCTCCAGTGTACCTTTCCCTCTCCAATCCTCCACCTTTCCCTTCCCCTTCTAACCACCCAGTTAAGAAAACTGGGGAAGGGTGAGATGGAGAGGATAAGTGAAAGAAAAGAGAGAAAAAAAACGGTGAAAGGAGTCGAGAAAGAGAGGGAGCGTAAGCTCATGGAGACGAGGAGATGTAAGGAGCGGCCTGGCTCTGTTGCTAGTACTGGAAAAGAAAGAAATGGAAGGAGGAAAATGAGATGTAAAGAGTGTTGACAAGGAAAAATAAAGAATAAAAGAAAGCTAAAAGGAATGTGACATGAAGAACGAACGGACGCTAACACGAAAAATATACAGAGGGATAGGCGTGGCTGAGGTCGGAGGAGTGATTATAAAGGAATGCGATATTACGTGTGAAAATAGAGCGTAGTATAATTTTAAGTAGCTTTAACTGATGTATAAAGATGTTTTAAAAGCCCGGAATCGCAGGCAGAATACACTATTTAACTCCAGTTCAACAAATGCTCAGAATACATGACATGAACTTGCCTTACACATAAGCAAGTTGAAGTCAAGTAACTTGAGCATTTGTTAACCTAAAAGTAGATAGTAGATTCTGCTTGTGAGTCCTGGCTTTTGAGGCATCCTGTGAATTAAGGCAAGAGAACTCGGGTACGGTAGAGGTAAACTCGGGTTATGCAATGAGGGAGGCTAAATATGGTTGTGAGGAAACATTGTTTGAAAGAAACATATTATGTAAAAGCAGCATGATACAAGAAGGAAAAACATGTGAGGGAAATAAAAATAGCCGTGATTATCACGTGAAAGAAGAGATGGCAATTTATGGCGAAGGGTGGATAAGGAAAGTGATAAAATACAGAGATAGGAAGATTAAAAAGGTATGCCTCGGTATGAAGAAGGTTACAAAGGAAGTATAGTAAGATTTGATTCTCTGACAGTTCGTAAGATGAATCATGAAGATAGTTGGAAGAGATAAGTCAGAGAAAAGGAGGAATTTGTCGAGAGTTTATCACACAGTGAAGGAAAACGTCAACAAGAGGTACGAGTCCTGTGGTGACAATGCCCAAGAGAGATCGAGCTAAACTGGGCCAGTGAAACTTGACTCGGACGATTTCAGGTGAAATTATTATTGAAACAGTGACAAGAGCAGTGCACGTCACTGTCAAAAGTGGAAGCAGTGTAAAAGTGTGGCAGGTGGAGTGTTGGCA